>JAHWFP010028614.1:32415-71876 GCA_023313725.1 Lithobius niger
TACGTAATTCAATCAATTGTAACGCTCGAGCTCGTTTGATCATCCGCCGGGTGCTCCTAACAATTGGCTATTAACCTAAAATCCCATTCCGGCTCCAACTCTCCAACTCCCCGCATCAAAAGGTAATTTCGGCCCTAATATTAGAAATTTTCCCCAATTTCCCCTATCCCCACCTTAAACTCAAACTAGACCCATCCTGTTGCCAGCTCACTACTGCAACCCCGTTACTACTTACTTTTCCTGTCATCAACTTAACCAAATTTTCCCGAAACTTGTAAATCTAAATTTCCCCTAGTTAGCCTAATGCCGTTGACGTTCCATTTAAGGCCTTAAGCCTAGGTTAGTGTCGCCCAAGAATTTCAGGCGAGCCCGAGCACTCCATCGCTCTAATGTTAAATTAAAACCAACACCAAATCTGAACCACGACTACTAGCCTTAATCCATCCGCTTAAGTTAATTTGGAATTTCTGCAACCCCTAGACTACCACCTCGGCACGTTTTAGAGCTTGTCCCTAAACTGTTAGGCCCTTTAACCCTACAGTGTTGGGTGGAAGGGGATAGCAGTTCCAAGTCGTCAGCATAACTCCGATTAAAGGAACTGATAAAAAGATTAAAGAGAAGTGGACCCAAGACAGAACTTGAGAGACTCCCGAGCTGACTAAAACCTAGTCACTCGAATGCCCACGAAGGCTCACTTGCTGGCTTCTGTTATAAAGGTAAGAACTGATCTAGGCAATGAGTGGATCAGTAAGATTAAAAAGGTTGAGTTTAAGCAGCAGCTTGGTATGGGAGACAGAATCGAAGGCCTTAAGAGAAGTCGAAAAAAACAAGGTCACAGGGAATACCTCCATCCAAGAAGAGGGTAAGACTGTTGTAGGTCTCTAACAAGTTTGTCTGGCAGGAGCGACGTGACAGAAAACCGTGTTGGTTGGTGAAATTAATATGAAGGTCCTTGCAAGCAGCCGTGATGGAGTCACGGATGAGGCGTTCAAGAATATTAGAAACGACACTAAGTAAACTGATAGGGTGGCAGTTGTTAACGTCATGGGACGATCACTTCTTATGGACAGGTGCAACATTAGCATCTTTCCAGCATGATGGAAAGGTGCTGGGGAGAAACGAGTTTTCGAAAATTATGAAGTAGGGGGTAGCAAGAGAGAATGCACATTTCTTAAGGAGAATTGGCGAAATCCCGTCTGGTCCGCAAGAGCAGTCGTCATTTAACATGAGAAAGGCGTGTTCAACATCATTGCTTTGAAAGGTAATGGGGAGGAAAGGGCGATGGGATGGAGGTCGGCAGAAAGATGGAGGTAAAGAAGGAATTGAATTCAGCAGCAATATCTTGATCTTTTAGCAGGATTTTTCTGTCAGATTTTTTAAGGCAGCTGACAGGGGTGCTCTTCTTGTTACGATTAATGTAGGCGAAAAGGGCCTTAGGTTCAGTTTTGGATCTATGGATGAGGGATTCCTCGAAGTTACGGCGAGCAGACCAAAGGCCAGAAACAGCTTCATTTCGGGTGGCTTTAAAGATGGCATGGTTTGCAGGGCATGGGTCACGGCGCACATGATAGTAGGCGTTTTTTTTTCTGTTGATGAGTTGTCGGATGTTCTGATCAAGCCAGGCTGGGCAGATGCTGGACACAGGGTGGGTCAAAGGAATAAAGTTATTAATGAGGTCATGGAGAAAATCTTCAAGAATTTCGAGTTGCGTGCCGACGTCCAAGCCATTAAGTTCAGTGGACCATTCAATGGAGCTAATAATTCCATTCAGAAGCAGGTAGTCGGCTTTCCTGAAGTTAGGTTTGGCAGGGCCGGAGAGGTTGACGGAGTAATCGGTGTTTACTTCAAAAAGGAGGACATCCTGATCACTCCGCCCAAGTGGGAGCGTATGAGTGATGAGGGGAACTTGTAGATTAGGTGAAGTTATCACCAAATCCAGCAGGCTAGAGACTTGGCCGCCACGGTGGGTGGTGGGCTTGGTTGTGTGTTGTAGAAGATTATTAGCTTGAAGGAACTCAAGGAATTCATAGGCAGGGCTGAGGTTGGACTGAGAAGTTTGAGTCGTGAACCAATTTACAGTGGGGCAGTTAAAATCACCAACCAGAATGTTGGGGGTGGCTGAGGTGGAGACGATAAAATTATTCAGGAAGGCCAGGAGACCGGCCAACTGTGTTGAGGCGAGAGTTTTGAGATCATGTAGCAGCAACAAATTTGAAGATGACGGTTGCTACTCAGGTGGAGACGGCACCGAATAAATTCCCATTCGCAGAAAGGATTTTTATGCGACCCAAGGAGTACCACACTTTACATTGGGTTTCTTGTTTCTCATATTTTAAGAATTTTTACTTGGTAGCCATCCCCTTTCCCGCTACGTGTGGTGATTTGAACCAGTAACCACATGTCACGTTTAATGAATGTGAAATATCCTAAACGCAACTCACTCTGCTCTCTGGATCTTCCCCCAACAGACACACTTCACATGGGTTTTCTAATTTCACTTGTTTTATCACAATTCAGGTAGGTGATTGATAATGATTGAACCGACTAATGGCTTTAACGCATACAGTACTGGTAGAATGATGGTGTTTAAAACGTTAGAACTGTCCGTCCTGCTCTGAACGCTTTTGTATTTGTGTACAAGTCTTACCTGCAGTTTTGCTTCTCCTAATTTTATTTATGTTTCATGTTTAATATTTCCTAAGACTTACGGCCTAACACGGAGCCACTAATTCCGTTATTGAGTCACGTTAAAAAAATTGATAAGGTTGTTGTTTTGAAATAATGCTTTGCCTGATTGTTGCCAGGCGCGCTGCCGACAACTCGAGGAGATTTACCGTTGACCCCAAGTCATAGTTGCCGCACGTTCCTGAAAACTTCGAATCTTTCACGGAAAAAATCTGTCAACAATCGATGACGTCACGTATTGTTGCGATATTGTTGCTGATTGTTGCGTGATTGTTGCGGGGACTGAATTTTCGTTAATTTTGGACATTTAGCACCCACCTCGTTTCTTAAAAATATGCCTAAACTACGAACGGATTAATTTCCTGTCTTTCGACACCCTTCTCACATATTTAGCCTCCTACTTCCAAAGGAGAAGAGGTACATACCTTCATATATCTATACGCCGACCGTGGCAAAGACACCACTTTTGATGATGTCGCATCCAGTTAATAGCATTGTGGGTAATAAACCTGACGACACGCATAGGAGAGCAACACAAAATGGCGGCGGTAGGTTCTGTTTTGGTTTCAGGTAGTCAATAATCGATTGCTAGTGAGCATTTATTTTAATGATATGAAAAATGGGCGCATTTTGAATGACGTTACTAAAGATGGTGCCCACAGGTGGGCATATTATAAAAATCAATTCTTATTAGTAATATGTGTAGGTATCAGTTAAATTTCGTGGTGTGCAATCAGTATCTACATGTTATTCATCAATTTTATAAAATCATGCTCGGGGTCTTACAGATCGAGCTCTCCCAAAAAAATTTTAAATGTCAAATATCAGTATCGTTTTGTGGAGAGCAGTCGTATCTACGTGTTATTCATCAATTTAATAATAAATTATTATTATTGAACAACACTCGGGAACACTCGTTTTACAGATCAGGATTACAAAGAATTTTTTTTTAATATCAAGTATCGATTTCGTTCCATGGTTAGCAGACGTAATATACGTGTTATTCTTCATTTTTTTCTTGTATATTGTATATATGTTATTACGGAGCCTAGCTAAAGTCCGTAAGGCGCCGTAACATTTATCCTAACTGGCAGTATTCTCCTTCCTCTCGACGACCCTGGTAGAACTCCCACCACTCATTCGCGAATGAGACCTAACCTTAACTCTGTTAGGATTTGAATTGTGCTTAATTTATTCATGCAGAAGTCAGAAGAAAAGAAGTCGATTTCAAACATATGCACATTTATTTATGGCAGATATCACAACAAGTTACAGGTTAACTATTTAACGTTGAAGGTAAACAACTTTCGGTTGGGTGCACAACTTACGGTTGGAACCAGTTAAAAATAGTTTAACTCAATTTTCAGGCATTTTGCGATGAAACAAGTTATGATTTTGAACAAAATCAAAAAAATATTATATTAATTCTTCTTCCCTTTACGATTTTGGGTCGGGAAGAAAATTAATAAATTACTAGCGGAGTCGCTCGCTTCGCTCGCTCATTGCGCGTCGTCTCGCTACGCTCGAGGAGCTTTCAGCCTGCAGCCTTGCAGACGTTAGGTTCAGTTGATAAACAAAGGATAACCATAAATCAGTCCAACTGTCTGGCCACCCAAGAGCTACGTACGCTTCTTAAGGCGAAACATGCGATTCGTATCCAGTCGGCCTTAGCTTGAAGAAACCATCCCCTTTCTGGCGTGCGCCTAACCTGCCAATGAGCCAGGAGGCGAGACACGCGATTTATAGCCCAGTCGGCCTTGGCTCGAAGAAGCCATTCCCTTTCAGGTACTGTTATTGAGCCAGGAGATTAGGCATGCGATTTGTACACAGTCGGTCTTGGCTTGAAGAAGCTATCGCCTTTCTGGCATGCACATAAACAGGCAATGAGCCAGGAGGCGAGACAAGGGATTTCTTCTAAAGTCAGCCTTGGCTTGAGGCAGCCTTAACCATCCCCGCTGCAAGGCCGTTTCAACGCTGTATCACGCGAGTTGCTGCATGCTTCAACTAAAATGCTTGGTAATATTGTCATTCATACTCCTTGTGCCGCTCTTGGTATAGATTATTTTTTATTCAAATAAATTTTGCAGACGTTACATGGGTTTCCTTGTTTCACAAATTTTAAGAATTTTTACTTAAAACCCATCTCCTTCCCCGATACGTGTGATGCTTTGAAACAGCAACCACATGTCGCCTATAAGTTTTGGCTCATATAGAAGATTTCGTGCAAGGCGAAATAGTACCTAGAAACTATTAGTTTTTACCGCTATTAGGCTGGACTATTGCTGAGTAGAGCACCAGCTAATAGAACACTATTGATCGACGGCGATGTTTTACAAATGCAAACGTGGAAACATTATTTACCCTTTTGTTATCAATATATTTTGTTTAAATAGGCATAATTTACCAATAATCTTTTCGTAGCTTTACGTAATTTCATTTAAATGTAAGGCTAAATAGGTAGTTTGTATTCGAAATTTCCAAAATGCAACTCTAACAGTCGTCCCTTAGCGAGTTGCACGTGCCTCATTGTTGAATGTCGGCTGTTAGTCCTACTGACAACGCTACTGGACCACGCGCCTCCTACGTGGTGCAACAATTGTGGACCATCCGCACAGCAGGAAGATGTGATATTCCGAAACTAACAATCAACTTCGAAAAATTCGTTTCAACAATGGTCCAAAGGGGTTTTTTCGCTTTTTTCGAGAGGTAAAATGTTACCTAGAACTACTAAAATACGCCTACGCGAAATCCGGATTAATTTCCTTTCTTTTGACACCTTTCTCATATTTTTAACCCTCCTACTTCAAGAGGAGAAGAGGTACATATATACCTACATAAATATATATATATATATACCGACCGTACGTTTTTAATGATTAAGATCAAGGTTTTTAGGAACCCGTGGTCGTCACACTAGCTTGTCCTCATTCATTGCGTAGGCTAAGAAATGTTGGGCATAAGAGCTAGGACTATTCTTATTAATCTTCTTGGGACTAAATCATATTAGGATCCTTTCCCCCTAATATCTTATTAGCTAAGTATCTTTAGACTACATTTTACTTTAAGTATTTAACTAATCTAAAGCTTACCATGTCATGGTACTACCGCGACTTCTTCATCTTCAGCTTATCCGCTACTCGGCTAAGCGCGTGCCTGCTCTAGAAATGACATAGCGTCCCACCGATCTGCAAGATTACAAATGTCCATTTCCTTAAATACCGAAATACAGTGCCTTTACGTGGACGGACAGGAGAGCTCAAGGCTTCTCATTTGTTGAAAACTTAACTCAATTTCATAAACTGCATTTCAATTCGACGATTGCCTTGAGGGGTTTGCGCCTACGGCAATTATTGGCTGGCTGCATGTTGTAATCCTAAAATTTCCAGCGATCGGCAACTTGACTTCCGAAAAAAGGCGTCGTTCAAACGCCCGCGCTTTCTTCAAGATAGAAAAAAGAGCATCCAAGCACGCGAGCATCCCATTGGCCGAACTCACGCCCTGTGATTGGCCAAAAACAGCTCACTCCGATCTGGTTCTGGTTTGACGATCATAGGGTCCGAAATGCTAATTTCAAACTGAAATGCGCTGACATTAATTTATTTTTATTTAAAAAATAATATTGCTATGCAATACTACGAGTTAACAGGTATAGGACTAAAGCTCGATAAATGAAAAATTCCAACTCTAAGTGAGTTGACACGCAAATCTAAAATTCGCCATTGGCAGTAGCTTATAGCTGTTACTAGCATACGATAGAGTGACGGAGCTTGCCAGTCCTCGATTTGTCTGTTGGCCTTGGGCAGAGCTTACCTCCTGGTGCCGTTACACGATGGGCCTTGGTTCGTTGGGGCATGGGACCCTCACATTATCATCCCCATCGTCCTGGCGTTTATCAACTTGACCCCTTAGGCTTGTCTTGCGTCTGATGTCCTTGTGCCCTCAGGTTCATTTAGTGCTGGCACTCCCCGCTGCACTGGGCCCCTGGGGGCGATCAGTGGAATATTGTGGCCTCTTTCTTTATATAAGAATTTGCTATGCAATATAATGCTATGTTAAATATTTTATATAAAATTGTGTGAAAGGCTTTCCACGCATGCGTGAACCTAAATTCTGGTGCTAGGCTTTCCTTTGGTTTTTTTCTTCTCTTCTCTACTTTTGCTCGACCAACGCGGACCGATTTAGGGTCTGCTCTTCTGGCCTTATGCAGGTCGGGCCTATTCAAAATTAGGACTACTTTTCTGAAGAAAAGTCTAAAAGGTTTTTAGGCGAACGTTCAATAACATCCACCACCGAAATGCTGTAAGTCGTGGCAAGCCTTCTAACTTCCTTCATCCAGCCATGCCATACAAATAAACTCCAGATGCAACTGATTTCCAGCCTGGACGTATTTATTTCCACTTTAACCAAATTTAACCAGAAGTGCGACGCCATTCGACTATAAATCCCAAATCCAACTTCCTAGTCGCACTAACGAGTACGAGCGCTCTTGCCATTACATTAGGTGAACCGAATCATTAACGAAGCACTAAAATATTAGTTTAACCTAGATTAAAATACCGATTTATATTTTAAATTAACTAGAATTTTAATTTAATGCCCAAACTAAAAGATTGAGATTGGTACCAACCGCATTGGTACTTACAGTTTTCAGCCTCCAAACTGAAATACATTTCTATGGTGACAAATGCAATTCGTAAAAACGGCCGACACAAGGTCGATCTTTTTTTTTCAAATGACAATATTTAACAATATTTACATTTTCCTCGAGGGGAAGGTTACATGTCAACAACAGCGGTTACATATTTTTATCCAAACGAATCCGACATTTACCTTAATAAACATTCAGTAAATTCGAAGGGTTTTACAGAAAATCACGTATCATGGCTTGTAAAAGCTGGATGCAACTTTTACGAAAAAAAAGATCCACGTAACTTTTCTTGGCATGCATTTTAACAAGTGGGATCCAAGTTAAATTGGCACAAAATAAATAAATGGTTTTTTTTATTTATTTTAATTAACCAACAGCCACAACGGACTACTAAACTGAGTAGCCTAACCAAATTTCTGCCGATACGACATACAAGGAAGATCGTAGTTCCTGGAGAAATAGTAGCTAAACAGCAGAACATTTAAAATCAGGCTAATCTGTTACAGGCCAGTAACGAACCCGAATTTAGGAAATAACCAAAGCCTTCCCACACCAGGAGGAGATGGGGGCTTTGCTTGAGTGTTAAATTACGATCTTCCTTACAACGTTTCGATTCATGGTGAGATGGTATACATATTTCTTCACTTTAATAATATCGTACTTGGGAGTTCTAAATCCAGATTCCCAAAACAAATTTTAATTGGTATTTATTTTTTTTAATAACGAATATATCCGTTAAATGAATGACTGGACCGGAAGTAGATCTCCCACCATCTTGGATGATGACAAGTCATCATGTTAATAATAAATATCGTGATCCAGAACACTGAACTTCAGCAGCGTGAGTGTCTCCCTGTTCACTGTCAGTGCGATGTTGACAGACCCAGTAGCACAAGCCACGTTTGTATTTGGCTACCTCAAATTTGTGTTTGGCTACGTGTTTTTGTTACCTACGTCTGCTCTCCTCCTGGACGAAGATGTAAAATGCGCCCCTGGAAATTAGGGAATTGTGGCCCATAGCACTTTGACCAGCAGTGACACCAGAGTTTACAGCACTAACCAGAAGTAACGTGATATCATATCAAGGTTTACTGCATTGGCAGGAAGTGACTTCACTCTGACATCAAGGTTTACCGTGTTGACCAGAAGTCACGTGATGTCTTGGCGCCAAGGTTTACTCTATCAACCCGATGTGACATCGAGGTTTACATCTTTACTAAGGGCAGTCCTTTAAAATTAACGCATGGCTCCTTCAATTAAGAAATTTACAAGCATATTTATGCTAACCGTGTTGTCCCCATGTTGTCTACCGTCTGTGGTGGTTTCCCTGCGATCCCTACGTTTTTTTAAGGATGCTCTGAAGGAGGTCAATCTCTCCAAGTTTATGAAGTGTTTTTAAGATTGTGCATTAACTAAGGGTGATTTACCCTGCATTTTTATTCCTTTTTTTCATGTTTTTATCATACATGCCGTGTATATATATGATTGAATTCCACTCTCCAGCAAAACTAAAACTATTAATTTCTCCGTTCCTATTCAACAGATTTCGACCAAACTTGGCCAGATAGTAGAGAGATATCAGTGGTATAGTCATTCAGGAGCGCACTGAAGCAGCGTTCAATTACTTTTTTTTAAGGCGGAGCTGTGCTTCGGCACTTATTCTCAACAAGAGCAGTCGCATGCAGTGTCAAATGCGTTTGCGAGCTGCCATTAACAATTCTCCATTTACTCTCTAGCATTTCTCTACTATCGTGTTTACTATTATGTCTACACACAGTCTGCTATTTTGTCCATACTCCAAGGAAACTGAACAGCGTTTTCAGTGTTACTATATAGGTTTGACAGAATGTAAAAAAAAATGTTAAACAGGGAAACCAACAATCAGTATAACTGAACCAAGCACCTTTCAGTTTATTTCTTTTCAACTTTTAGCCGTGCTAGACAAACGTGTGGTGAGCTACTTGAGAGCTGTAACTAACTGCCTCCCACCCCCCCCCCCCATTTCCTAACTATAGCTCCGCCACTATGTTGTTTACCACTACACTGCTGATAGGTATGGAAGGTGTATTTATACCAACTTTTATGCAATAACGTCCGTTTAATGTTTGTGATCCAGTTGATCATAATTTCGTAAATAAAGATTTTTTAAAATTGTTCTGAGTATCAGAAACATGTTGCATTAACGTTGATCGTAGTTTTGTAAACAGACTTTTTTAGAGAATTTAAAGCACAAAACTGTTGTAATTTTATAATGCAATTTTGTCATTGTCTAATGCATTGTCTTATTTTTTAATTTGTCTGTCTGAGGAAAAACGGCTGCTTGGGGAGCGATTAGCAAGAGACACATTCGTATTAGAAAAGAAATTTATGGCTATCGCCATAAATGGGAAGAATGCAAAGTTACTAGCCATCGCTGGAAGTTATTTAACAAGATGTGGCATTTTGTTCCCAGCATTAGAAAATCAAATTGGGTAAGCTCAAATCCCGAAAGAAGCTAATATGCAATTGAATTCGATGATTTAATGTAAAAAATTAGTATGAAATTGTAAGATCGCTTAGTGCCTTGAAAAACTAAAACGTACCAAGAGTTGAAGTGTGTTTTTGTTGCCTAAATGAAAATATACATTACATTTTCTTATTAGCAGTTCTTTCCTATTTGTCGCACAATCCCTAGTGATGAAAATTGGCTTCTCCTACGGGGTCGCAGCTCACCTTCTATGCGCATGCGATAAACGCTCAAGTCGGAGCATTCATCATCTTTCTTTTTCCCAAAGAACCTTGGTCTCGAGGTGGAAGGCCCGGTGGGTAATGGTAATGATTTTCATTTAGGCAACAAAAACAAACTTCAACCAGGTACCTCTGGTAAGTTTTAGTTTTTAATTGCCATGAAAGTATGTATTACTTTTTTTTATTAGCAAGACCTCGTCAAAAACGGAGGGCCCGCGGTTGACGATTACCCGTGCTGCGAGGCGGCAACCCCAGAATCCAAAATTTACTGAACCGACAGTTATTCTGAGGCAGAGATCATCCAATGGGAGAAGTCTTGGACATGAAAACGGTGCCCGGTGTAGATGGAAAGGGAAACGGGAAGAGATCGGGAACAGGAAGACGGTCGGATTCTGGGTCCGAGGAATGAGTTTAGTGCATAAGCGAAATGGCAAAACTCCTTACCTCCAAGAGATCAGATCTGGGCGGATCAAAGACGATGGTGACAGCGAAAGGCACATTTTGACTGGTAGCAGAGCTCCATGCAGGGGAGAACTTCTATATTGAGAACTGTTAGCTTGAATGTGGAACTGGCGTGGCAACCGAGGAAACGGGTCCAGTGGTCGTGATGACATTCACGAAAGTGGCTGTGTAACTTGAAACAGGGAAAAGGCAGAGAAGGGCATCGTAGTTCTATCGGCTGTCGGCCCTTCGTCGGGTGAGTTTAGAAAAATATTTCGAAAAGCTTCGAAGAGACAGGGTTGAAGGGAAAGAGTCTTGAGGAAAGAGTCCTAAGGAACCGGTACCAAGTCACAAGAGATGACTGTTGAAAGAACGGTGAGAACAGTTCGAAAGTAGGGTACTTACGCGATATTCGGTTACATATATACTTCTATTACCGGTCACGTAATAAAAGTAGGGGTAATGATGCACTTCCGATCATCTGTTGAAAAGTGGGGTATCACTTCCATTTTTCGTCAATCTGGAGGACGGCGGAAAAGTGCTTTTTACTATCTGTTTTACGGCTTTCGTCAATCTGGAGGACGGTAGGAAAGTACTTTTTACTTCCTCCTATGATGTCACTTCCGGTCACGTGATCAAATTGGGGGTAATGATGCACTTCAGATCACATGATGAAAAGTGGGGACGTCACTTCCAGTTTTTTGTCAATCTGGAGGAATGCGGCTTTTGTTAGCTTTTTTTCGTTTTTTTTGTTAATCTGGAGGGGATGCTTTTTTCTACCTTTTTTAGGTCACAAATATACATATCCCCAGTCACAAGATCAAAATGGGGGTGACACTTCAGGTGGGTAATGAAAAGTGGGGGGTATCATTTCCGGTTTTTCATCAATCTAAAGGATGGTAGGAAAGTGCAATTTGCTACCCATTTTTCGTTTTCATCGATCTGGAGGATGGTGGGAAAGTGTCTTTCAGTACCTTTTTTCATTATTAAAAATAAATATAAAAAAAGAAAAGGCATGGATTCCAGTTCAATAATTTTAACGGGAATAGGTGGCGAACTGAGCTGCAATTTAAAAACGCCCATATACCTAGACCCTAAAAAAGAGTACGAAATGGCACTTGTCTCCTTGGATACGTACTACAGTATTTTCAATGTGAACGCTGACAATAACGAATTTTTGTACACCATCGATGATGGAGCGAATTGGATGGAGGTGTGAGTCGTTCCCGGAGCTTACAAAATTTATACAGTGTACTTTAGAAGGAAGTGGTCACGAAAAAAATGCCATCTTTTAGAACCGAATCACAATACTTTAAAAATTAATTTGGTTATAAATAATCTGCTCTATGGCATTTCGTTTCTGGGAGATAATAATTTAGGAACTGTTCTAGGGTTCCTTCAGGGAACTTGTACTAAAACTCAGCAAGGTCAAAAATCCGTGGATATAATGGGGCTCAATACAATTTTCGTTCATACCAACATAATCGAGTCTTCCTACGTGAATGACGACATTCAACCTTGCATATACGCTTTTTATCCGGGGGTGCCACCGGGTTATAAGATGATAATTTCCCCTCAAAATTTAATTTACCTTCCCGTAGCTACCGACAAGATACGTAATATTCATATCTGGTTAACTTCTCAAGATAATGAAATGATAAATTTAAACGGGGAAACCCTCACCGTCAGACTTGATCTGAGGTCTAAAAATAATTTTGTACGTATTAAAAAAAGAATGTTAGTATTCGAAAGAAAAAAAAAGAATAATTAGAAAAGGATTCATCGTAGATAATAATCAAGGGGAAAAACGCAGCATTCATCCAATTTATAACGAGAGTGCGAAGATGAGTTTAACCAAACATTACCTCGATATAAACGAATCTTTACAACAAGATTCGTCCATGGAGAGTTACGCATTTCACGAATATAATCCGATAGTAGGAACCAATCTAAACAACCTCAATTCGGAAATTAGAATCGTAATCGAAAACCAGGATTTGTTCCTACGCGTCACGAACAGTTACCTTCTGATTAAAGGCAGGTTACTGAACGCCGACGGTTCTAGTTTTGCGATGCGGTCGTAGTGTCTCTCATCAATAATGGTTCCATGTACCTGTTTTCCAGCATTAATATCACTTGGGGGATAAGCTAGTGGACGAGATAAATTACCCCGGTTATGGGACTCTTATCAAAGGTCTCCTTACGTACGGCTTTACCGATCAAGTGTCGTTGCTGGGGAACTGCTAGGCGTTAGATGCGGCAGAATCTTCCGCGGCCAGTTTGAACGATAACATCGGATTCAAATTACCGCATTCTATCATCGTGAAGGAGACAACTCCTAAAGGAAGCTTCTCGTTCACCATTCCTTTAAAACACTGTATGGGATTTTTCGAAAATTATGACAAGTTCTGTACGTGCCAAGCATGTCCTAATGTTGTCTAGGGCGAGCAATGACGATGCTGTATTCAGGGCAGCTGCAACAGCCGTTGGGAAAGTCGAATTGAGTAGTGTTTCGTGGCACGTACCGCACGTAACCACATCCGATGAGCAAAAACTCAGGCTATTCAGCTACATAGAAGGTGGGATGAACGTGGACTTGGGTTTTAGGCACTGGCATTACGATAGTTGCAAACTTCCTCATAGCACTAATTTCACATGGCGCGTGCTTACTACTTCGGCCGTCGAAAAACCAAGGTGGGTTATTCTAGTTCTTCAGACTGATAGAAAAGATGCGCAAACTAAAAATCCAGCCGTATCCGATCACTGCAGTCTTCAAGACGCTCACGTAATTTTAAATTCCGAACGTTACCCGTTCTTGGACCTGAATGTAAATTACGCTACTGGAGAACACTCGATCCTGTATAGAATGGCTCAAGAGTTTAGACGCGCTTTGTACGATGTCGGGGACTTGTGTACCGATTCGGTGCAGTTTAAAAAGACGTGTCCTCTACTAGTTTTGGACTGTTCCAAGCAATCGGAGAGACTTCAGTCCGGCATAGTCGACGTAGAAGTAAAGTTGAAATTTAACGCCGCAGTTCCAGCTAACAGGACGTGCCACGCGCTGGTGATTGGAGATAGAAAAATGAGTTTGAAATTGGATAAAGGCAAAGTCAAAGTGATTTATTAAAAAAAAGAGAGATGAGGAAACAAAAAATGAAAAGAAGCAAGATCGTAAAATGTAAAAAAAAATCGGAAAATAAAGAAGTGGGTTTTTACCGTTGTTAGCGTTACTCGGTCCACTCATAGCCGGAGTAGGAGGTCTAGCTGGTGGTGCTGCGGGTATTACTATGGCTGTTAAGAAAGCTCAGAACGATGCTAAGGTGTTGGAAGATATGATGAGACATAATAAGAAAATGGAAGGTTCGGATTTGAAGAAGAAAAAAAAGCGAAGCATGGCAGAGGGCTCTTTTTAACACCAGTGAAGGTCTGATCGATTTTACTAAACCGTTAACGAATATCCATTTAAATAGATTGGTCAAAGTCTTGAAAATAACTAAATATAGAGGTACTTTCAGCAAGGATCGTCTGCCACTAAAACCTAAACCTCGCGGTGAATGCGGTATCGTAATCTCGAAGATTTTCACGATGGAGACGGGAGCCATTGGGTGGCTTACTCGACGATTACGGACACACCCTGCTATTTCGACAGTTTCGGTAATTTGGAACCTCCCACATCGATCTCCGAGTACTTGGGTCCCGTTAAATACAATAACGACAGAGTGCAGAATTTTATTCAAATATGGTGCGGACATTTCTGTTTTAAGAGCATTGGGTAAGATCGGTATTTACGAGATGGTTTTGGATGAGATGGTTCTTTAAATTATTTGCTATTGGGAATGTACGTACAAATCTAATTTAACGGGAACTTACGTGGACTTTTTAAACTAAAATTATCAATCCTGTTTTATGACAAATTTCACTGTTCTGTTATGCAATCTTATCGCCTCTTTACGAATTTCCCAGATAGGTATAAATCTACTTGAACATCTGTACTATGTGGAAAGTCAACCTCAGCCATTATATAAATATTTGAATATTCATAAAACAACATTGATCCACCTGTAGAATATTCTTGATCCGTTTGATATCTTCATCATATTTATAGTTTTTCAGATTTATAGCATTTCCACTTCTTAAACATCGTAAGGTCAAACTTCTATGAAGAGTTGTAATTGTCCACCCGGGGGTAGATATCACCACATCGTACAAATAATAGTGTTTCGTTATTTGTGTGTGTTGACGAGGATAGTCATTGATTCACGTGAAAAAAATCACCTTTATGGATAGGCCCACTCCCCGAAAACTGATTAATATTGGACAAATACTTTGGACATATTCCATAGTGGTTGCGTGATGATATGTGTATGGTGGTGCCAAGTTTGTAATGAGTTTATTATTCGCTGAGAATTCTCCACTCTCTAAATATAAGACGTTTTGGAAAGTCGTTGATAGATTAGTTTTAAGGTTTTCGAATTTCGTTTCTAAATCGTTTAGCTGAGAATAAGTTGCAGCATCTTCTGCATTTATGCCCAGAGCAACTTTAGTTAAACGTTTATTTCCCACATCAAATTCCCGATCAGAGTTAAAATTGCGTTGAGGATTAGTTTTAGATGATACCTGTTGGTCGATTTTTTGCGTCACGTGCTCCTTTAAATTATCTATCAAAGAAGATAGATTGGTTCCTAAATCGCTTAGTTGAGAATAGGTAACAGCGTCTTGGATGTCTATGCCCGGAGCGAGTTTAATTAAATGATTGTTCCGCATGTTATAATCTGGAACAACTTTTGCATCGATATATTCTTTCGTAGCAACGTCCCTAGACTGCGATGGGGATGCAACGTCTTTAATTCGCTTATTTCAGCGTCAAAATGTCCATCCGGATCCTTCTTCAAGCCTACGTTGGATTTAAGTTTTTTTACGTCAGTTTCTATTTCAATTAACTAGGAATAAATTACGACGTCTTCGGGTTCTGTAGCAGCTCCGACTTTAGACGACGCTTATTCCGCATGTCGTAATCATGATTTGGGGTCTAATATAAATCCTACTCCCTTCAAATCATCTATCGAAGAAGATAGGTTGGTTCCTAACTCGCTAATTGAGAATAGGTAACAGCGTCTTCGAGTTCAATCCCCGGAGCGAGTTTAATTAAACGATTGTTCCGCATGTTATAATCTGGACAACTTTTGCATCGATATATTTTTTCGTAGCAACGTCCCTAGACTGGGAGAGGGGTGCGACATCTTTAATTCGTTTCTTTTCAGCGTTAAAATGTCCATCCGCATCTTTCTTCAATCCTACGTCGGCTTTACATTTTTTTACGTCATTTTCTAATTCGGTAAGTTGGGAATAAATTACGACATCTTCGGATTCTGTAGCAGCTCCGACTTTAGTAAGTTTCTTATTCTGCATGTCGTAATCATGGTTCAGGTCTAATATAAATCCTATACCCGGAACCCCTTTCACACCCTTTGCGTTCGTTTCAAAGACTGTTCAACTTTATTAACTGGCATTTTGGCGATTCTTTTTTTTATATATAAACAAACGGAATAAGAAATTTCAAAAATGTCTCATTCTACCTGGTATGGAAATCTTTCGAGTCTGTTGCAGTCAAATTCTATAGAAGTTAAGACGGAAAATGCGACGAATTTAAAAAATGGAGTAAAGTACGTCTTATCTCCTTCCGTAGAATTCGAGGATTTAAAAGGAATAGGTTCTCCCATTTTGAACAAAGATTCCAGGTGTAAGGGATGGATTTCTCCGTCGACCCCCGAATCTCAAACCGCGATGAAAAATCTTAAACGATACATCTGCGAAAAATTAGAAATTGAAACCGACGAGCAGAAACCCGTTTCTCTGATGATGTTCAGTTACCCAAATTACTCGCACCAAGCTTCCACCTGCTACTTATTTTGTCAAAAGGCAAACGTTGAGTCAGATAAGCCGCTATGTCTCAGAACGTGGGTGTACAACAACATCCACAAAACTAAAGGAAAGCCTAACAAAAATGTTATAGAAAAACCGTGGTTTAACTTGGCTCCGTGCGGAATTACGTCCTTGTCGGAAGTTAGTGGTAAAATTAACTCCGTGTACATCAGCAACGACGCTCCCAGAACCGTAAAACTTTGGTGTAACGTAGATTACGGAGTCGTCGAATCTAATACATTCAACGAAAAGTTTTCGGACAAAGACTTTATGAGTTTGATTTCTGAATAAGAAAAAACAATGGATATTCAAAATTACCATTTCTTCGTGCCGATCAAGAAACCCAAAAATCACCCATTTCTACCTTCAAACATCAGATGCCTGATTATAGGACCGGCAAACTGCGGAAAGACGAACTTACTGTTTAATTTTATCTGTAACAAAGGATGGTTGGATTACGACAGATTATACGTGTACAGCAAAACTCTTGTGTCAAGCAAAATACTGTGCTTTACAGTCTATATTTTCCGAAATGAGGGAACCGTAGGGCGGGACATAGCGAGTTTTCACGACTGTCAAAACGATTTAATTCCTGCCGAGGAGTTGGACACCAAGTTTTGTAATATTGTGGTTTTTGACTATGTTCTTTTAGACAAACAAAAAAACATAGAATGTTACTTTGCTCAAGGCCGTCATTCTAACGCCGACGTTTTTTATTGCAGTCAGTCTTACACCAGAATTCCAAACAAGTAGTTAGAGATAACGTCAATTTATTAATCGTACAATTTCCTGTGGACAATTTAAACCTGAAACATTTATACGAAAATCACGTCGGTCCAGACATGGAATTTCCGGAGTTTAAAACATTGTGTAGAACGTGTTGGGACGATCCGTACGGGTTTTTATTGTTCTACAAACGTTAAACGAGGGACGTTATAAACGTACGTTTTCCTTCGATGATAAAAACAAACGAAACAAAAAAAGATAACATGGAAAAGAAATGTGAAATAGTAAATCCTAAAAAACGTTTCCAGGAAAAATTTTTGAATCAACGCTTGGACGAACGAGATCAAGAAGAATCTTTACAAGAATTTTTTAAGCCCGTCGTTAGTACTTTGAAACCTACCGTTGTTAATCCACCATCCGTAGCTAGTCCTGCGAAAGCGATTGCCGGTTTTCCAACGAAAAAATGACTAAATCGTATACGAATTATTACTCCCATAAAAAAAACTTACAAATCCGAGGATGGAGATGATGAAGAGTGGGAAACCACGGTGAACGATACTGAGAAGTTTGAATCACCGAAACCATCCGTCGAGCATGCAACTCCGATAGCGCGAGATTCCAATCTTTCCGAATATTCGACTCCCGCTCCAGCTACACGAACCAAATACGCATCTATCAGTACGGTTTGAAAGTCACCCCCACACTTTTGGCAATACAAAACAGACATGTGTTGACACCTCCAGAACTTCCAAATTTCCCAACCCTCAGATCTTTGGATAGTCTGTTACCTGGCCAAGTCATAGGTCAAACGGCGAAGTATTTCCTGATGAAATTTTTCCAAAATTCCAAAGAGACCGATTCTGTCTTCGGACTACAATG
The DNA here is from genome assembly GCA_023313725.1 of Lithobius niger. Lineage (NCBI taxonomy): Eukaryota > Metazoa > Arthropoda > Chilopoda > Lithobiomorpha > Lithobiidae > Lithobius > Lithobius niger. Next base: position 50,444 of record JAHWFP010028614.1, read on the forward strand.
CGACATAAAAACTGGAGAAATGAGCATCGCTAATAAACCCGTAAAAATATTCGAGAACGACATAGTGGCCGGTGGTAAGCAGTACGCGGGAAGACGAGGACTTTGGAGTTTGCTGGTTTTTAAGGATTTGAAGGAGCCGTCGTACGCTCCCGAAGTCAATGCGAGTTACGCTTCTCTTCTGAAAAAACACGCACACTATCTACCAAAACAATGATCCGGGCACTCGAAAGCCGTATCGTAGTGCCAAGTACGCGTCGATAATCTGGGAGGATATAAAAACGAAGAAAAAGGGAACTGGTATAGTAAAAAAACCGGAAGCAGGGTGGATTACAGGTACTATGACGATCCTAACGATCTGGTCGAAAGACTGAGGCTTTTGTACGGGTCAACCCAAGCGGGTCATGTTGGTCACAGGAACAAAATGATAGAAATTTTATCGGAATTGGAACAACGACGATTTATCACCGCCCGAGAAAAAAAGAACGCTTATCAGAATTTAGGGGAACGATAAAAAAAAAAGAGAAATTGGCCAAGATGAAGTATTGCGCGAAATGTAAACTATCCACAACTAACCGGTCCGAACCTTCTACTATTATTACATCGAAAAACAGAAGCATGGAAGTCTACGTTTGCGAAGTGTGCGGAACGAAAAGTGCTTCCTTCATCAAGTCTGGGAAAGGAATCGTAAATAAAATCGTAGACCATTTACCGGTAGAAGTACATTTGCTCAGATATCAATACTGCGGACCAGGAACAAAACTAAATCAGAGATTAGCTAGAGGAGATCCTGGAATAAATAAACTGGATGAGGTGTGTAAAGAACATTACATTACCTACTCAAAAAGCTCAAATTTAAACGAACGGCACGTCGCAGATGAAATTCTTATATCTAAAGCTCGAAAAGTACGTAAGGATCCTTCAACCTCATGGAGAGAAAAATTAGCCGCTGCGACCGTTAAAAAAATCATGGGGACGAAACTCAAGTTCGGAATGGGGAAAAAAAACGAAATGGATCAACTCGTAAACGAACTCCACAAACCGACGCGGAAACATTTTCCGAGGCGGAAAGTGATTGTGCGGAGTCTGAATGATCTATGGCAAGCAGACTTGGTGGAAATGATACCTTACTCTTACAGTAATAAAGAATTTAACTGCCTACTGACTTTCATAAACGTCATGTCCAAGTTTTCTTGGGCCATTCCCCTTAAATCAAAATCTGGTGTAGTCGTTACGGAAACATTTAAAAAGATACTCGAAGGAAAGACACCTCCTAAGAATTTACAAGTTGATTTAGGCAGTGAATTGTACAATAAAAACGTTAAAGCACTCCTTAAGCGTCACAACATCCACCTGTACTCTACCCACTCTGAGAAGAAAGGGAGCATTGTAGAACGTTTCAACAGAACGCTGAAAACTCGCATATGGAAACAATTCACCAAGCAGGGGATCTATCAATGGATACACATTATTGATAAGTTAGTTTCACGGTACAATGACACGGTTCACTCCACAACTAAATTAAATCCGAGGGAGGTAACCAGACGTCACGAATCGTCACTGAAAATTAAATCGAAACAATCGATGAAAAACCCCAAATTTGTCGTAGGAAATAAAGTCAGAAATTCTAAAGTTAAGAAAAATTTTGATAAAGGGTATATGCAAAATTTTACTAACGAAGTTTTCACGATCCGTAAAGTACAAAAAAACGAACCTGTTACGTATCTATTAAAAGACGAATTGAACGAACCGGTGCTCGGAGCTTTATACAAACAAGAAATTAAAAAAACTCTCATTCTCGATTTATTTTTAATGGAGAAAGTATTAAGACGAAAGAAAGGTACAGATGGGAAAATGCTCTACTTCGTTAAGTGGAAGGGATATGATTTAAAATTTATTAGCTGGACTGATAACATTAGCAGTTTATCTTTTTTAATAATTTCTACTTGATTTTTAAGTACAACATATCATATTAATTTTCTTCTTTTAGCAGTGGCCATTTTCTCCAACTGAGATTTTCTCTGTTCGACAGTTTCTATTGCACATTTCTTACGAGCAGCCACGGCTCTTTTCCTCTTATTAGCTAATATTTTTTCTTCTTCGCTTTATTTTGGTATCTTCTTCCTCCTCATCTTTCTCCAGCGAAGCTTGCTCTTCAGCTTCTTCATCCTCCATCAGATCGATTATACCGTCTATAAAATCATGCGCTATACCCGTTCTGAAGTGACCGTGCGCTAACGTCTTTATTCCATCGTCCAACACGGATCTCTTATCATCGTAAGGAGATACGGAAGATTTTGAAATTTCAACCGTAGCGAGCTGATGATCCTTACTTTGAATGCTCATCCACGTGGCTTTTGACGATGTTTTAGAAAATAGCGCCTTTTTGTAGTCTTCGTGATTGAGACTTTTTTGGATAAAGGATTTACTAATCCCTTTAGCTTTTCTAATACTCACTTCCCTTGCTTAAACTGAGTACATATTTGCTTTCAAGCCTACAAATTTTTTCACCGGGATGCCAGCCATCTCATCTTTCATTTTCCCCAGGACTTGTTTGTTTTTAATACTATACAGAGGGTGCGATGGATCATAATTGCTGGTATCGAATCTATCTGACTCAATTTCCATGTCCCGGTAAAAATCTTCAGTCTCTACCTCATAAAACAGGCTGTCGGTTTCCGTAAAAAGTAAACGTGCTCGGTCTCCATATTTTGGACGCATGAACTCATAGTGAAATTCATACATTGTGAGTTTGGAAAGTTCGACGATGCAAAAACCGGAGTAAGTCGGTAAGTCACACTTGATGTTACGAAGTCTCAAGTTTACTTGTATGAGATTTTTGTTGAGGATCTTGAATGAATCCGTGTGTGGCAGAGTGCTGTACTTGACAGATTTTTTTTGGATTATCAGACAACTTCACGGATAAACGCCCCGATTTGTTTTCCATCGTTTTTTCCAAACACCGAATTATTTTTCAGTTTGAAAAAGTCTTTTTCGAACGTCGTCGTTGCGAGTTGACGCTTCTCGGTGTTAAATTCTATGCAAGATTTTAGCCATTGCTTCTGACGAAATTTTAGGATTCTGTGAATACCTTTCAAAATTAAACCGTGCTTCAAGTAGAATTGTAAATTTCTGTAATGAACTATATAGTTTTTCTTCGGGAGCAGGTTAGTCGTCAGTTTGGAAGTAGAAACAATCTTCTTGTTTCCTGCCGTTTCTTTCATGAAGGGAGACACGAGTTTTGGCATTATTTTAAACTTTTCTGGTCCTAAAGGATAATCGTTGTGATCATCGTGTAGCTCGGATGGATAGTCCAAGTCCACTTCCAATATATAACCGTATTCCGAATCTTTTTCAACCGATACCAAGCTAAATTCGAGAATTTCTTTCCTCGTCAACCAACTAAATCGATCGTATGGAAGGAATTCGGTCATGGCTAGTCCGTATAAGTTGTTGACATCCAAATCTACTAGATATAGACTAGGTAGATTCTCGTTGTAGGTGTCTGGTAGATATTTGTTATTGGCGATCGAGTGCCTTTTTGACACAAAAGTTGTTCCACCTCTGATACCGGAAGTTATAAAGTTATGCTTTTCTCCATGGGTAAATAATTCTAGTTCGGCTTCGTTTTTTTCAATGCGGCTCCCAAACTAAACCCTGGTGTGGACACATAGTAGCACGGATCTATGCCGTTATTGAGCAAACAAGTTTCCCTGAAAGTCTGAAAAATTTCGGCTAGAAGATACACATCGATCATCTGATATACACGATGATAATTTTTAAAAACCTTCTCCTTCAGCAAATCCCAAACAGCCGTAGCATGATCATACTCTGTATCAGTGATGCCTTCACCTTGTAGAGTGGAGAAGAACGCCTCTTTAGGAGGTAATTTCCGTTCTTTAAAAACGTCCATAGACTGCACGTACTTGTATGGATAATGGCCTTTTAGTGTCAATAAATCTGAGACCTCTCCCGACTCGAACCAATCTACCAATTCAGGAGCAGTTTTTAAGAAGTTGAAGGGTCGATCTTTCTTGTGGTTTTTAGCCAAAGTTTCCAGCGACGAAGATCGGAAATTATAACTGTCTAAAAAACGCAACCTTACCGAAAATCTCTTATCATTGAAGCAAAACTATAGTTATACTCATGAAACGTTCGGTGTTTCTAGCAAGAACGTCCACACCCAAAGGGAAGTTTTTTGCCGCAGAAATCAGTAGAAGCATATCGTAGCCTTATAAATTATGGAAGACTATAGTATAGTATTTATGCTCCTGGCATCCAGATTGCATTTTACGCGAGAAGCACCTCTGAACTTTCCCGTGAAGTGGCAATGATCTCTCACTTTCTTCAATGAGAAATTATCTGTAAGCATGACTTTGTGGCAATAGTAGCAAGTATCAGCTTTCAAGAACTGAATTTCATCTCCGACACTCATCATCAGAGGTTTTGGTCGCGATAGAATACTGGCAAACTTGTTAATTTCGATATTCATACATTCTTAAAACATTCGTACATCCACCGCATCCTCAACGAGGTAGAATTTTTGACTCACGATTTCCTTTTCTGGGCCAATAACCACATATCTAAAACTACTAGGTGAATGCAAACTGACTTTAGTAGACGAACTCAAAGATAGATCGACGCTAATAGTTTGTACGGGTCTGAGCATACATTCGAAATCTGCGTAAATTATCCATGGATGAGGATTACGTCTGTCATAGTGTTGGAATTTTACCGTGTTATTACCAGGTGATAGGAAATTAAGTACTTGCTCCTTACTCAGTCTCACACATTTACCGACGTGCTCCATCATGGATCGTTCTTTAGTAAAGACCGCGAAGCAGTTACGACAGTAAAATTTTCTATGTGTTCCAGCACCTTGAAATCGGAGTAGCCTATCAATATTGTGGATGCTGCAGTAATGACCATTTCCTTTTTCGTCGGCTATTAGTAACAAGTCAATTACTTCTCCTTCCATGTTTTTATTCACTCTCACCGGATGTAATCCTATCGAACCTTTGTACGAAATTACGTTAATGGACGTTAATGGAGAGATCATTGTTGGCTCGTTCGAAGGAATCAATTTGTCGTAGAGTCATCGGGAACTTCAACATGGAATGGTCTACAGTATTTAAAAATGGTTCGTAATATTTAACTTTGGTTTCGTCGCACTTCATTTTAGCAGCTAAGACGGAATATAGAAATCACTTTTCGGCAGAATTTTCCACATTCACTATAACTTCGCTTTTCTTGCGTAATGCACTCGGCAAGGGTAAGAAAGAACTAGGACGAAAAGGATAGATTTTTGCAACTTTTACGGTGATACCCCACACTTTCAAAAAGCGCCAACCACTGCCTCTTTCTTTGAAAGTTTCAACTGACAGTTGTATTTTTTTGCAAGCATCCTCCAAGATTTCCGACACATCAGATTCATTGTAAATGGCTGCATAGCGAGACAAGAAATAGGCTCGCACGGTTTCGGAATCCCTGTTAAAATCTGCCTCTAAACACAGTTAAAATTTACAACTGGTCAGTTGATCCAAGCAAGTCGTGATAAGATATTTGAGCGGATAATATAGTATATTGAGCGCTCGAGATGAATCGAGACATTCAATTTTGCAGAAATAAATTCGGTGTGTATCATAATGTACCAACTTGTACCTTACTTCACCTTCAATATCTTTTAACTCGTTTTCGAAGAGTAAACACTCTGGTCGAAGATCGGATCGATGGTTGGGAAGATGATGGATCAAATATTGCTGAGTTGCGTAGACCTTTCCACAGTATGCACACGTAAACGATGATTTTGAATTCATTTTCTTTTTCTTGAAAGAAAAATCGTTCATTCCTTTATGATTATTCTTTTATTTTATACGAAATAATTTTCCAAAAAAAACACGAGGCAAAAATGAGGAGATAAATAGGAGCTCCTAAAAAAGACGAATTAGAATTTAGCAGACACACGTCCATTAAAAAAGGAATATGCCTTACGAAGGACCAACAAAAAAAATGGAAATTTTTAAAATTTTATTTCTGGATCCTACACGGGAAGTTACTACCAACCCATAAAGGGGAGTTACTACCACCCTAGAGGGAGTTACTACCACTCAAGAGGGGAGCTAGTAGTGGAGACTCATATGGTGCATGTAGCCCTGCATCTGGACTGAATTTTCCTCATCTGATCGTGCCTTATATATAGGGCCCTCCTCAAAAAAATTTTATTTTGGAACTGCGCCAACTTTTTTATTTTTGAACCGTGCAATTTTTTTTTTATTTTTCGAACTGTGCCAACTCTTTTATTTTCTGGTACTGTGCTAACTTTTTTATATAAGGAAAGATCTGACGAAAAAAAATTCAGTCCAGATGCAGTTCTGGACTTAACACACGGCCTCCCAGCCTTTCCCTAATGAAAAAGATGTATACACATGAGTATACCTTAGGGTATACCTCAGTGTATATTCCTGCTGTAACCTCGGAAAGTATACCATTGGGTATACCATTTTTGAAATACCTGTGTATACCCTTACAGAAATATTTGGTCACGAGAGGGGTCAAATTGGGATCTTTGTGGAGTCTACAGTAGACCCCACAGTTGGTCCCAACTAAACCCCCTATTGAAACATAAGGGACCTATTCAGGGCTTTGTGACCTAATCTCTGGCCCCAATTCGTGACCAACAAAAATTCACAGTTCAGCAGATTCTTTGAATTGATCCGTTTTAGATCCCGGGTTGTGACCAATCAAGGGCCTAATGCTGATTTGTCCCAAATTAACCCCAGTTTGTGACCTAAGATGGGCCAAGAAGACTACAGTTATTTTGGCCCCAAATTGATCCCAGTATGTGACCAAAAAAGGCACAGCTTTTCCCTTGATCCCAGACAAAAGAAAAAGTGACAGTTGATATTTGAATTCTGTTATATTATTTTCATGTTAGGTGCCATTCCTAAGATAATTGAACTACATTATTACACTATTTATAACACCACATCACACACTTGACACCAGCACGATGTACCTAACCCTTCACTTACCTACCCTGCCATTTTTCCTTGCTGCACCGACATGTTTTGTTCTAGTCAGTAAATCTTATATAGGCACTTTTCCTTACCGGTTAAAAGTTATGGATGTTACATTTCCATTTATTGATTTTTAGTAAAATTAAGGACGGTTTGACTTTGTTTTAAATAATTAACTGGCTTTAATTGTTTTACACTTTAGAAGCCTTTTTTTTACATATATAAAATCTACACAAAATTAATTAAGAGTTGCAGTTTGATATTCTCTACATTAGACTGAACTTGGCTTCCATTAAAAAACTGATTAAGAGTTAGCTTCCAAACATTTGTATGTGCAACACATTTATAATTAAACAAACTGGTAACTAAAATTAGTTACTCTATAACTAAAATAAGATACAAAATTTCAATAATTGAACAATAAAATAATTTTTTTTTTAATTGTTTGCTGCAAACTTAAAATTTAACATTTTGGCTCCTTGAATTCTTGGTGACCTTTTAAGGCTTATGATTTATGAAAACACTCGAATATCCTTGAGCTTTTAAGGCTTCAATTTTTTTTTCAGTTTATTCAATTCAAAATTTCTTTTGTTGTAATCAAGATCCCTCATGTAATAGAATAAATGTGTGGCATCTTGACTCCAAGTTGTTTAATTTTTAATGTTTTGAAAATAACACCCCACTTTTTTTAGACTTGTGTAACAAAGTTTTAATATTCTGAAGTCACATTTTGTAACCAAATGGGGTCAAACAGTGGTCTAGCTGCTAAAGCCCCAAACCGTGGCCAAATGGAGGTCTTGTGACCAAGGCTGAATATTATTGGTCACCAATTGTGACTAAGTGGAGGTCAAACTGGGGTCTAGCTGCTAAAGCCCTAAATCGTGACCAAGGCTGAATATTATTGGTCACCAATTGTGACCAAGTGGGGGTCAAACTGGGGTCTAGCTGCTAAAGTCGCAAATTGTGGCCAAGTGGATGTCTTGTGACCAAGGCAGACTATTATTGGTCACCAATTGCGACCAAGTGGGATCTAGCTGCTAAAGCCCCAAACCGTTGCCAAGTGGAGGTCTTGTGACCAAGGCCAACTATTATTGGTCACGATTCGTGACCAAGTGGAGCTAAACAGGGGTCTAGGTGTTAAAGCCCCAAACCGTGGCCAAGTAGGGGTCTTGTGACCAAGCCTGAATATTCTTGGTCACCAATTGTGACCAAGAGGGGTCAAACTGGGACCAAGTTAGTCAAGTCATGATTCGTGACCATTTTGGGCCCTATCTTGGGTCTAAAAATTAACAGGCCCCAAATTGTGACTATCTTGGTGCCTGTTGGGATCAATAGGCAAATGCAGGTCACGATTTGGGATCAACATGGGGTCAAACCAGGGCCAATCTGAATCATACATTTGAAAACCTCACGTACTGGGGTCTGCTGTGGCCAGTTTGGGCCCTTGTGACCATTTTGGGACTTAAATTGGGTCTGTTTGTGACCAAATTTTTCTGTAAGGGTACAACCAAGGTGCACCCAAATGTATACACTGAAGTATACTAAAGTGTATACCTCGGTATATAAAAAATGGACACACTATATCCAAGGTATACCTGATACGTACACTCAATAGTATACTGCTTGGGCAGAGGTATAGTATAAACAAATGGTATATACTTCTTCGGTATACCCAAAGTGGGGGTATATTGAGGTATACCTTGCATCTATACCTCGAGTACATCCATGGTGTCTACCTTGGGTATACCCAAGGTCTGTACCTGAATGTACACCTACAGTGTACCAACATATACTCGAGATGTATACCCAAGGTGTATACCTTTGGCACAACTTGAGGTATACCTCAGGTATACATTAAATTAAGGTATAATCAAGTATGGTATACACCTCAGTTATACGCAAGGTGTATATCACGGGTCCCTTGAGTTACCCTTAAGTATACCCAAGGTATACACCTTGATTGTATACCTTGGGTATACCTTACTTAATTATACCTGAACTTAATGTATAGCTTAAGTATACCTCAAATTGTACCAAAAGTATACCTTGGGTATACACCTCGGTATATGTAGAAATGCTGCAGGTGTACAATATGGTACAAACCTTGGGTATACCTTTATGTGCACCAAAAGCAAGCACTCGGGTGTTCATACCTCTGTGGGTATACCTGAGATAAACATTTAGATGTACACGAGATATACACATTGGGATTACCTCAGTATACCCCCACTCTGGGTATACTCAAGTAGTAGTAGTGGCAGGATTATCGTTAATGTTATAATAGGCTATCGCGCAAAAACTTTATCGTATGATACTTTTTCTGACATATTGAATTTCAGCGAACTGACGAGCGTAATAAAGTAGTAAAATTGCTGGTAGGGTTGTTCATGCTCGGTGAAGTTCATACGAATGTCCGCTTGTGTTTGAGAGACCAGGCAGTCGAAACTGAGTCATATTGTCTAGTCCTATTTTACGAGAACCTATTTTTTACTACCACTTTATTTTGTTTTACTTTTACCCATGTAGGCCAAGCAGCCCACTGTAGCATGACACGCATACATAACTTAGTGTGAGTTCTGGTGGCATGTCATAGCGTAAAATGCAAACGTATTATTCCATGTGAAATCACTGATAGGATTTGGGGAGGCTTCTTCTTGGGGTTAACACCATTGGCTAGCTTTCATTGAAGAAACGAACGGTCGAATTTCTACTACGAGAGCTCATTATAACTCGCGATAAAACCACTAAAGCACAAAACGCCCAGTGTCATAAGATCAGAATCACCACTATACTGCTAATTTTCGCTAGTCCATCCACACGTATTCTTCAGGCAATTTGACGAATTTGGAAAATCCTGGCTCACATCTTGTCTCGTATCTTATTTAAAAATGTCGTAGCGCTTACTTTGAAATACGGGAATCATCTTCGTAGCAATCGTTTACGCACAATTTCAAATAAATAAAAGACATCAGTACAATATCTTCATCAAATTTTCGACTGTCAATTCTCTGGAGATGTTGGGGCTCAGACGACAGTCTTCTTCAGGCAAAAACAGAAATTTCACTCTACTATGTCATGTTCGACGTCTGCTTTTCGAATCGGCATGACTTTTCGAAGCCTGGAGTCCCTGGCTATTCAACACCACATGCGAGAGAAGGTTGAAATGATGAATATCCAGGGACCATCCAATCCTGGAATAAAGTTTCTGCTCCGTAGTGAGTTTAATGATGAGCTGCGCGAGAGGTGGAAAACCGGCCTTGCAAGGGGTGGAGGCTACGCTAGAACGCCGATTCGAAAAGTAGAAGATAGTAACGACGATCAAACATGACATAGTGGAGTGAGATTTGTTTTTTTGCCTGAAGAAGACTGAAGCCCCAACATCTCCAGAGAAGTGACAGTCAAAAATTTGCTGAAGATGTTGTATTGATGTTGCATTTTTTTGAAAATAAAAAAAAAATCAGTTTCTTCGGCATACCTTACTGAAAATTAAAGTAGCTTAACAGAGTTGTGAACATTTAATATTAAATAACTGGTCAAAACCCATACTTTTTTTAAGTTTAGTTGTATTGTGAATAATGTAATGTAGGTCCTACACCTACAAGAAAGACATGAACATGGAGGTTTGGGGTAGCAGGGCCATAGCCTAACGACTGGGAGAGGGAAATGGGGCAGCTACTCCCCATCATCCAAGAAGACACAAAGTAGGCAAAATCAAGCAGTCAAGTTAGCAAACTCGGATATTTTTTCACCACAAATTCCCGTTTCCATGAATAGGCCTACTTGGAGGTTTATCTCACTCCCAACACAAGGCACGGCAAAGTATTTCCATGAGAACTGGTTAATTCCATTACCATCATTCAGTCACTAAATACAGATGCAAACCTATTTACGTTGCCTTTTGGATTTATATGTCAGATTACCTGAGCGGGTAATCGATCCCAGGACCTTTGAAACCAAAGGCCGAGATCCTACCGCTGAGCCATACTGACACGGCCTTTTTTTTTAAACATCTATAGGCAGCATTTAACATGTGCATATGCAAGTGTTAAATGCTGCCTATGGACGTTTCCTTTTTTTAAAAAAAAAGGCCGGGTCAGTATGGCTCAGCGGTAGACCTCGGCCTTTGGTTTCAAAGGTCCTGGGTTCGATTCCCCACTCAGGCAGTCTGACATAGAAGTCCAAAGAGCAACGTAAATAAGTTTGTATCTGTATTTAGTTATTTCTTGTGAGCCTTTGGGTTTCCCGTCTTTAATCATTCAGTCAGTTGGAAAGCAAAGTTTTTCCAACACTGAGCACGGTTAAGTTAAACACTGCCCCTGATCATTTTTCGTAACTGCCCTGTTGGCCTTGGATGCACGCGACTGGTAATAGAAATACGTGAGCTCACAACCTTTGGCAGCTCAGGGCTGTACTGAGCAAAAATAAAGGCTTCGCAAAAATTCACATAATTGGCAAAAGTTAAAATTTAATTGGCAATTTTGTTTGGTAGGCTGTTCTGTCCAAATCGTCTCCAAATTGTTTTGATGCAAATTATTTTTAGTTTTAACCTGAGTAACTTAACTTGATTTACAAAAAAAAATGTACAGATCTGGAAGGATTCCGGTTTTCTGGAATAGTGCATTAAGTTTCTAAACAAATTTTTAAAGAAAATGTCTAAAAAAAAACAATAGTATTTAGTTGCAATTAAGTCTTTATGAAACAACACACGAACATTTGCTTTATAATTTGTTGCAGACGTGCTCAATGGGAGTCATAAACAGGCACTAAAATGGCCTAAAATTCCTGCTTCCGGTAGCTTACAGTTCTCCCCCAGACCACCTAGCTGTATTTTCTGGACGCTTTCTAAAGTACTTTTCTTTCTGTGCCACTGTCATTTATCAGTTGACCAAATAAGCCCCCCCCCCTCCCCACAAAGTGCCCTTCGCTATAGTAGGTGGCATTAGTAGGTGACTTTTGTTTCATGGTTAGGTAAATAAAAAAAAATTACATGTGCTTCTCAACTTTTTTTTGTCATAGCAACAGCGTATTAGAAATCTGTACGATTAAAAACACTTGGCCCTATGTCCCAAAGCTGCCTTGAATGCAATATCGTCTGCCCCCCCCCCCCCCCCCCTCCACACACACACACACATAAATATTGATTCGTCCCTAACTGTTCAATCCAACAGAATGCTTGATTAAGTCTGACAATTTAAGAAAACAACATAAAATTGTTTCTTTGGAAAAAGTTTTGCGGATGAATAAGATTCTAAAATAAGTGCCAATAAGCAGCAAGGTACTGAATAAAATTTTACTTTTATAATCACAGTAATAAATGCAGATCTAAAACAATAAGTTAACCCTTTACTTCGGCATTGTATTCAATTGACACTACACACGTAATCAGTACGCACGCCTTCTCTCATAATCTGTTGAAGGCTGTCCTTGCAATCACTGCTGCACACAACGAAAATAATATAGTTTTTAACAATTAATGATGAAATGTCTTAAATTAAAAATCCTTGCTAAATAGTCTTCTTGTCGTAGTAACACACACCTTGGATCAGTAGCCGTTTAGTGTAGCCTACACAGATTGAAGCACATGTTGTCGCACACAAACGCCTAGGTTACGCTACGGCTAGGCCTACGAATTCAGTACGTTTTTTAAACTCGTCGGTTACCTGCATTCTATCTGTAAAAAGGACAAATCCTGGCTTTCTTGTACTTGTTGTCGTCATTTTTTAAGGTTCGTTTGTTCTCTAAGCCGTGGCAGATTCGTGATTGTTTAAAAATACGTTATCCAAAAATCCGAAGCACGTTTCCCGCACGTAATAATTTTTAAAATCGCCCAACAAACATGGCGCTCATCCACGCAGTGCGCATGAACCAGCCCAGAGCCTCCTACAGTGAAGGCCGTAGTAGAACACGCAAAAGGTGCTTAAATCTACCAACGACATAAAAGGAGAAGCAGGTTCTGTAGGTGTTGCCATCTCGACACCAGCGGCTCAAAGTTGCAAGCTAACGACGTAGGGCTTCTAAAATTTACCAAATGATGGCGGAACTTACCATAGGAACTAAACGTTTTGCCTTTTAAGTAGCCTTGAGGCATGCAGAGCTATTTCGGCCTTTACTGCAGGAGGCTTTGTTCAGCCCCAAGGTCACGGTCATACGAGTCCATAGCTTCCGCTATTTTAGCTTGCTCTCTCGGCTGCTCCCCTCCCTACCCCCCCCCCCCTCCCAAACCCCCACCTCTTTCCTCGACCAGCCAGGCAGTTTTTGTTCCTGCTAACTCCGCATGCACCCAATTTGTTTTCACGGCAACTATTGCTAGTTGAAAGTCATTGTTTAAAATAGGACGACGTGTTTTACACCTTTAACTGAAATTGTTACTGAATTGTGCAGATAAATTAAATTAAATTATACGAATTATTTTTTTTTTCACAAAGCCCTAAAAGATATTTCGAACGCAATCCCTAGGTTATCTCAAATATTTATTTTTAATTTGCATCTGTTCTTTTCAATTGAAAAAAAGTGCAGGAAAATGTTAATTTTATTTTCACCTATCATTTCATAATTTTAAACCGAAGCTAAGTTTCCTGTCAAGGTAAGCAGTTCAATGAAGTTCATAATAATTTATTGATTCTTGATGGAAAATCTCTCTTATCACTTTCATAATTTCGAAAAACGCGATGGTGTAGTCAGTGTCACTTAGCATTTGTTTTTTAACTTCTAGCTACGGTGCAGAAGGAAAGCTAAATCCTCCAATTTTAGCTAAAAAGCTAAAAAATTCAATGCTGACAGGACAAAAGGTGTAGCTTTGATGCGCTCCCAGCTGAAGGAGAGAGGGACAATTTTTGCTAGGTAATTCCAATCGGAAATTCCTAGGTGCTTTTACATGCCACAATTTACATGAGCACAGGCACCACACGGCCCTTACCTCTTACCGAAAAGGCCAAGGGTGGCAGAGGTCAGGATCGAATTTAGGATCTCTTGCACATGAAATGGTCGTACTAACAATTAGGCTTCCTTGTCCCATGGAGCAGCCGAACAATGCAAAAAAAATTTCAATGTGCCACAAGTCAAGTATGAAATGCATTACTAAGTGTATAAAAGTATTAGGAAAATTTTTTGATTCTGTGCGGTCTTCTTGTCCATTCAGAAATTATTTAAAACACTGTCAGCTTTTTTTTAGATTCCTTGTACACCAGGTTCCTTGTGTACCCCTCTGTATACCCTAGTTAGAAACGGGTATACACCCAAGTATACCAGATGTATCTAGTATACCTGTACATATACCCTATTTTTTTGATGGGTGTACATTTGAGTATACCAGCTATACAGTTATACCTTTCAGTATACCCTAGTTTGAGGTGGAAGTACACCGAGCTTACTTGGTATACCTCTCTGTATAGCTTAGTCCGAGACAGGTATACACTCGAGGGTACCTGGTATATATGGTATACCTTTCAGTATACTCGGGTTTGAGATGGGTATACACCTGAGTATACAAGGCATACCCTTTCCTTTTACTAGGGTATACCTTTCAGTTTGTGTGGTGTACCTTTCGGTATACCTTAGTCTGAGACAGGTATACACTCGAGGGTACTAGGTGTATATGGTATACGTTTCAGTATACCCTGGTTTGAGATGGGTATACACCCGAGTATACAAGGTATACCTTTTCGTTTTACTAGGTATACCTGGTATACTTTTCAGCTTGTGTGGTATTCCTTTTAGTATACCTAAGTTTGAGACGAGTACACATTCGAGTACACCAAGTATACCTCAGTGTGTACTTTGGTATACCTGTGTGTACTGTCACGTATACACTGTATACCAAAATTGTTAAAAAGGTATACCAGGGTATACAGCTGGAATACATCTTTTTCATAAGGGTGGTGCAGTTGGGCAGGGCTATATGCGCCATATTAGAAGTTGCACATATGATATGGTGCATATAGCCCTGCCCAACTGCAACAAGGCTGGGAGGCCGTGTGTTGGAGTCCAGAACTACATCTGAGCTGAATTTTTTTCCTTGGATCTCTCCTTATATAGGGAAAATTATTACCCATGATGCATTCATTGCACCAGGAAGTGACGTCATATAGGAAGTAATGTCATAACAGGAAGTGATGTCACAACAGGAAGTCATTTCATAACAGGAAGAGAGTAGTAGGAAAATGCGATTTGGTAGACTCAGAGGAAAGATAGAAAAGATGGTCGCCTCCATGCAAACCGGAGGAAGTGCTGCCAAGCGGCCAGTTGTCATGGTAAGCGGAACCGGAAGCGGAACCGGAAGTGCCACCAATTTGGCCCGGAACCAGAAATTCCGCCATTTTTCTAAGATGACCCTCAGATTTCAGCTTCATTTTCCGAAATTATTTAAAATGCCCATAACTCGGTAACCGTTGGTCCTAGAGCAAAACGGAGCGAAATTTGGCCCCCATGCATGTTACCCTGCCCGCACTTGGCCTCACCTATCAGTTGGCCCGGTCAAAAATTATTTTGGCCCCCCCAAAAAATAAATTGGAACAGTTCCAAAATCCAAAATAAGCCCGCAACTCGGGAACCGTCGGTCCTAGAGCGAAACCGTTCGGGATTTGGCTTCCCTGGACCGTGCCCTACATGTAGCCCACCCCGGATATCGGGTACCTCGAATTTCGGCAAGTTGGCCTACCCTGATAACTCGAGAACTGTCGGTCTTAGAGCGAAACGGTTTGGGATGTGGGTTCCCCAGGCTGTACCCTACGCGTGATCCTATCCACAAAAAAGAAAAAAAGACACTTTCCCACCATCCTCCACATCACGAAAAAAGGTAGCAAAAGGCACCCTCCTCCATATTGATGAAAACCGGAAGTGACGTCCCAACTTTCATAGAAAATAGCAACAGCACTTTCCCACCCACCTCCTTATTGATAAAGAATGAAAAAAGTATAGCAAATGGCAATTTCCCATCCTCCTCCAGATTGACGAAAAAACCGGAACTTACGCCCCCACTTTTTATCATAAGACCGGAAGCGCATCATTTCCCCTACTTTGATCACGTGACCTGAAGTGACATCATAGGAGGAAGCAAAAAGCATTTTTCCACCGTCCTCCAGATCGACGAAAGCTGGAAAACCGATGGTAAAAAGCACTTTTCCACCGTCCTCCAGATTGACGAAAATTGGAAGTGACATCCCACTTTTCAACAAATGATCGGAAGTGCATCATTTCATACCCCCACTTTTATCACGTGACCGGAAGTGGGGCTATATATGTAACCGAATATCATATGTAACCCTACTTTCGAAGATACACGCATTTTTGGGTGATCTTGATTGCAGACTGGAAAATTAGTACTAAGGTGCGACCGTATCGAGAGTTAAACTGCCAGACACTGTATGCGGCAATTTGCGGAAAGGAAAAAGCACCATATGCGTTTGTCCATGCGCCAATGAAAGGACCGGTGTCCGACAAGAACTGTGGACTGGTGACCTAGCGGAGCCACAGAAGCGACCGTGGGCGGAACCATGTCCGTTGGTACCACTGAGTGAAGAGGGGAACCAACAGGAGCCGTCGGTATCGGCGACTCTGGGGAACTGAAATTGGGGGATGAAACCGGACACTAGGTTAAACCCTGAACCCAAGAGCAGTGCCGGAGGTTGGAGAGATAACATGGAGAGAAAAATAACTATTTCGTTTTGTGGTAATCAGTCGTATCTACGTGTTATTCATCAATTTAATAATATAATGCTCGGGAACACTCGTCCTATAGATCGGGCTTACAAAGAAATTTTTTTTAATATCAAGTATCGATTTCAGTTCATGGTCAGCAGACGTAACATGCATGTTATAAATTATTTATTTTTGTATATTGTATATTGTGATTGTTTCGATTCATGGTGAGCATGGCATACATATTATTCTTAACTTTAATAATATCATAGTCAGGTTCCCAAAACAAATATTTATCGATTTTTATTTTTTTTTAATACAGAATATATCCATTAAATGAATGACTAGACCGGAAGTAGGTCTCCCACATTCTTGGATGATATCAAGTCATCATTTTAATAATAAATATCCTGATCCAAAAGGTTTACTCTATCGACAGGAAGTGACATCGAGGTTTATATCTTTACCAAGGGCAATCCTTTAAAATTAACGCATGGCTCCTTCAATGTAGAAAATTACAAGCACTTTTTTGCTAACCGTGTTGTCCCCATTTGGTATTCTCTGCCGTCTGTGGTGATTTCCCAGCAATCCCTGCGTTTTTTTTAAGGATGCTCTGAAGGAGGTCAATCTCTCCAAGTTCATGAAGTGTTTTTAAGATTGTGCATTGGACTAAGGTTGATTTACCCTGCATTTTTATTCCTTTTTTTTTTCATGTTTTTATCATACATGCCATGTATATAAATGATTGAAGTCCACTCTCCAGCAAAACTAAAACTATTACTTTCTCCGTTCCTATTCAACAGATTTCGAGCAAACTTGGCCAGATAGTAGATAGGTATCAGTGGTGTAGTCATGCAGAAGCGCACTGGAGCAGTGTTCCGTTACTTTTTTAAGGTGGAGCCGTGCTCCGGCACTTATTCTCAATAAGAGCAGTCTCATGCAGTGTCTAATGTGTTTGCGAGCTGCCATTACCAATTATACATTAACTCTCTAGCATTTTTTCTACTACCTTGTTTACTATTATGTCTACATACAATCTGCTATTTTATCCATACCCCAAGGAAAATTGAACAGCGTTTTCAGTGTTACTATATAGGTTTGACAGAATGTAGAAAAACTGTTAAACAGGGAAACCAACAATCAGTATAACTGAACCAAACACCTTTCAGTTTATTTCTTTCCAACTTTAAGCCGTGCTAGACAAACGCGTGGTGGGCTATTTGAGAGCTGTAACTAACCGCCTCACCCCCCCCCCCCATCATTTCGTAACTATAGCTCCGCCATTATTTTGTTTACCACTACACCACTGATACGTATGGACGGTATATTTATACCAACTTTTATGCAATAACGTCCGATTAAATGTTTGTGAACCAGTTGATCGTAATTTCATAAATTAGAAAACAAAAACGAGCTCGTTTGATGTTTCAGGTAAGGTTTAACTGATTCGAAGTCAAAAGAGCAATGTAACGCAAATAAACTTTCTTGTAAGGTTTCACATTCCGCAGTGTTCCAGTACTGTTTAGCCCACGTGAAACCTTATTGCAGTATTTACATGTTTTTACGGTTTTTACTTTAGAACACGATAGGCCTGATTGTTTCAGTCTACTTAGCCAAAGACCATCGCTGAAAAATCGTAAAATCCATACTTTTTGTATGCTTAGTGCAGACCTACAGACTAACTAATTCAGGGTTCGTGCGACTCCTTGAAATCCTGGAATATCGTTGAAAATAAAAATGAAATACCAGTCCTGAAGTCTTAACTTAACTGAAGTTAACCTTAACTATACCAGTACTGAAGTCTTAACCAATCTTAACTGGTGTATGCATCAATAAGATGAACGGAAAGGAGACGACCGGACTAACATGATCATGAAAAATCTAGCCCCAAAACTAGGAGAGTGTGTAGCCTATTTTGAAAGTTGGGATATGGTTTTGATTTTATTCACGTGTCTCATGGTTGATTACAGCAGTAAGTTTTCACGTGGGCTAAACAGTACTGGAACACTGCGGTATGTGAAACTTTACAGGAAAGTTTATTTGTGTTACTTTGCTGTTTTGACTTCGAATCAGTTAAACCTTACCTTAAACATCAAACGAGCTCATTTTTGCTAATTCGTGATACTTTGACATACCAAGCTGGTTGTCTGTACTCGTTGCAAGTCTTTTTTTTTTTTGGAAGTTGGTTTGTTTGAAGCTATCTGTCACCGGCTATCAAAGGACACTTTAGCTTTAACACGGGAGAATGACGTGAAATCATTATATACATCGATTCGTAATAAGAAGAATGCTTCCTCTTCACGCGAGGGTAAATTGTTGACTCACCAGCATTGTTAGGATTTGCTTACGCTTTCCGTCTGGCGTCTGCTGATTGGCATTGTTGCATAAAAACGATGTTTAAAACAATGTATAACAATAAAACGGATCGTTCAGGGCCCCGTAACTCCGGAACGAGACGACCTATCAAAAGTTCTATTTCTATAAAGGGTAGATCTCCGGAAGTAGCTCTTTCAAATGAGCTAAGAACCAGCCCTCTAGGACAAATTGTTTAGTCTGTAGAGACCATTATGTAAATGTGTCAAAATAACAAGAAGTCCAAGCCAAAAATGAAATTCGCGATTCCAGGTCAAGTCCAGATCTCTGAAGTGACAAATCGGAAATTAATAAAAGTTGGTACACATGTTCACCAAGTCCAACAAAGCTTATATACTAAATTTGAGTGGAAAATTTCGGCTTTAACATGGGAGACCGAGGTCAAACCTTACAGTAAAGGCGGTTACTAACAACGATTTTTTTTAATTATTCTGAGTATCAGAAACATGTTGCATTAACGTTGATGGTAGTTTGGTAAACACAGCCTTTTTTGGAAGATTTGGCAATTTTGTCATTGTCTAATGCATTGTTTTATTTTTTAATTTTTCTATCTGAGGAAAAATGGCTGCTTGGGGAGCGATTAGCAAGAGACATACTCGTATTAGAAAAGAAATTGACGGCTATCGCCATAAATGGGAAGAATGCAAAGTTACAAGCCATCGCTCGAAGTTATTTAACAAGACGTGGCAATTTGTTCCCAGCATTAGAAAATCAAATTGGCTAAGCTGAAATCCCGAAAGAAGCTGATTCGCAATTGAATTCGATGATTAATGTAAAAAAAAAATTTTTTAATTTGTACGAAATTGTAAGATTGCTTAGTGCTTTGAAAAACTAACACGTAGCAGGGGTACCGGGTTGAAGTTTGTTTTTGCTTCCTAAATGAAAATATACATTGCCTATCTTTTATCATTAGCAATTCCTTCCTATTTGTCGCACAATCCCTAGCTATGAAAAGTTGGCTTCTCTTACGGGCTCGCAGCTCCCCTTCTTTGTGCATGCGTCAGTATACAAACGCCTCGAGGGGTGGCGTCATAGTAGCAAAACGACATAACAGCAAAACGACATAACAGCAAAAAAAACCGACAAAAGAGCAAAAAAGCGTAGGGCGTCATAACAGCAAAACGTCATAACAGCAAAAACAATTTAGCAGCAAAACGTCAGTACAGCAAAACGTCACAACAGCAAAACGTCACAACAGCAAAACGACACTACAGCAAAACGACACTACAGCAAAACGACACAACAGCAAAACGTCACAAAAGCAAAACGTCAAAACAGCAAAACGACATAACAGCAAAAGGATACAATCGCAAAACAAGGACACAACTGCAAAACGACGACCAGCAAAATGTTAACGCAGCTATAAAGTCATAAGTATTTTCGACATATGCTGTGGCAGAGCCAAGATGGGGAAAGGAGAGGGGCGCCCCTCCTTCCTCCCCCCCCCCCATTGGGGGTGTGGCATTGTACGACACGGAGGTACGTTGATTCCGGAATTTTCTTTAATACCGACTCCTGTGTTGGACCCGGAATTACAATAACTCCAGATTCGTAATTTGTTTTAAATGTGTCTGAAACAATAAGGAATTGTAGTAACATGGAGTTACCCTAAGTCTTGTCTAATTTGACAATAATATGGTTGCGGTTTCTGACGTTATATGTATAGCCGCAGCGAGTGCGGTAGCGCGAGCGAGGCAGGGATGTTATTTATAGTAATTCCGGTTCCCTTAGTTCAGAAAAATTAAGAGTTATGGTAACTCCGTGTTATCACAATTCAGACACTTTTAACGCAAATTACGAATCCGTAATTCCGGGCCCAACACAGGGGTCAGTATTTAAGAAAATACCGGAATTACCGTGACTCCGTGTCAATACAATTATTCTAGCCCCCCCCCCTCCCCCTTCAGGGCCGGATTAAACCTAGTAGAGGCCTGGTGCTTAAGATTTATTGTGGCCCTATTCTCCCCATCACACACAAAAAAAGTTTTCTTTCTTTGAACAATAGTTTTTTGTTTTTTTTAAACAGTAAAAGTAAAAATATTTCTTTATTTAAAATAGTACCTTATTTTATTTTTCCTGTAACCGTGAGGCACCATTGAGGCCCTTTTTTGTCTGTGGCCCGGTGCTTCAGCAACCAAAGCCTCTTTAGCCGGCTCTGCCCCCCCCCCCCCCACCCACACACACAGGTTGACCGGAAAAAAAAACTGATGGAGAAAAAAGCCGCGGAAAAAAGCTGACGGAAAAAAAAGCTGATGGAAAAAAAGCCGATGAAAAAAAAAGCCGATGGAAAAAATAGCCGTGGAAAAAAGAAACACGAAAAAATCTGGTTTTAGTCATTTATTAGCTGCATGTTGCTCGATCAAGGTCACCTTTGGAATCCCGAAAGGAAAAGAAATCACAAGTTTCCTGCC
>JAHWFP010028616.1:0-13229 GCA_023313725.1 Lithobius niger
GCTGCTGGTGGAAGTGACTGCAGGCGTTTATAATCCAAAGTTCCCTAGTGGGAAAAGTGATTTAATTCCAAGTTTGTGCAAGATAGGAATATATTCGGATAGCTATTTATATTCAGGCATAAGTTGATTATATACTGGTGGCCGTTGAGCTAAGATGCGAATGGTTTCAGGATTTTTCGTGAAAGAGAATTTGTATATTCTCCAGGTCGGAGGTGTGCCCTGTCTTGATCCGGTGTTGCACAAGGGAGTTTGTTTTATCGTTATATTTTAAGTGTGATTTATGGGAAGACAGCCTTTAATCAGAATCTGTCTCGTCATTTCTATGAAGGTTGCCTCTCATTGAAGGCTCTCCACACGTAATCTGATAAACCACATTATTGTTACGTTTTGAGTTGCTCCTATGATCGACTGTTTTTGTTGGTATGGTAAGATATTTTAAGTATTTTTATTGTATACTTGTGCACCTTATTGCTTTTTACTTATTTAATAGCTTCACTAAGTCATTTTAGAATTTAGCCCCAAGTTATACCAACTTATGTTTAAACACCGTTTAGCTGTTTTTAGCTTGGGTGGATGTCAAATTGTAATAAATAGTGATCTTTTATTTCTACTGAAAGAACTTATGCACATTCTTAAGTGTTGCTACATCCGGTTGGGCTAGAAGGTTTTGGCCCTAGCTTTAAAAGTAAATCTCACTTATTAACCAACTTGTAAGGATAATGCGCTCATCCTTAATCAAGATCCACCGATAGACAGTAATAAAACACATTTATTAACTTGGCGAATCACAATATTACGAGCAGACAACTTTACCACAACCGAGCGCTTCCTCATCCAGCTCCAGGCTTCTCTACAAACCGGAAGTGATATATCACAGAGATACGTACACAAAGTAATACCATTACAAAGGGTTCAAAAGGTTTAATGAGCAATAACCATTCCTGGTCATCTGCCCGAAGCCCTAAGGCCCTACAATTACAACTGCTTCGTAACACTTCAAAGCAAAACAATGGTGCGCTTTCACGATGGCTGCTTGATAACAGCGTCTCCGCCTGTTGAGACCGTATAACAAACGTTGCGTATTTTCAGTCGCATTGCCGATTAGACTTAGGTAGCTTAATACACTTTAAAACCATTTAAACAATTGGAGCGGTACTTCATTCGTATTTTATACTTCACACATACATCTCTAAACTTCATAGTTATATCTACGAACTTCATACTTCACACATACAAATATTAATTTCACATGTATCTATGAACTTCATACTTCACACATATAAGGGACTTCGTAGTTATATCTATGAACTTCATACTTCACACATACAAGTGACTTCGTAGTTATATCTGTGAATTCATACTTCACACATCCAACTGTGAACTTCACACAAATAGCTATGAGCTTACTTCACACATACAACTATGAATTATGAAGTTCTTAGATACAACCATGAACTTCAGAGACGTAAGTGTGAAATTCAAAGTTCTATGTATGAAATATGAAGTTCAGATATAAACGTGTGAAGTTCGCAGTTGTATATGTGAAGTATAAAATACCAATTTTGCTTTTGGAAATACGAATGAAATGAGCCTCCACGGCCACCGTAGTCCAGCTTACATTTGATGACAAACATTCATCCGTTTGCTAGCCCAATTTTGTGGCGATTCATCAGCGAAATCAACAGCCGATGAGATGCAAGAATCAGTAAAATGGGCGCGAAACGGGAGGTGTGACGTCAGACACGTTGGAGATTTGCTGATGGGTTTTGAAAAATCTCGCACGGGTTTTCGTGCTACTGAAGAGTATTGAGTGGGCTGACCCTACCAAAGCTACATATAATCCAAGATCACATGCACCATGGAGGAAAGGTTATTAATTATCTTTCCTGTACGGTATACACCATCTGCTTTTACGTGAAGTATAGCGGACATCACGCTCCTTCCTTGGCGTCAATGAGCGCATAAGTGCAGATGAGCCTCTGGATTACCTGCGTTCCCCACTTTTAGCGAAGCGCGGAATGCTTGAACTTCTCTCTCAGCTGGCTCTGCATTGCAGCTTATCGTTTATATTTTCTCTCCCTAGATGACGCGTCGTGGCACTACTGCCAATTCTTTGACTTCGTGGGCGGATCATGGCACCGCTCTGCTGTGATATTAATAATTCAGCCAGCTCACTAAATTGATCCGAGAAAAGTCATAGAGGCGAATCATTTTGTGCACGTGTCTTGCTTCAACAAACTGAGTTGAAAGCACGCATTTCATTACGTAGGTTTCGTTTTGTTAAAGGTACATTGCTCCCATCGGCATTTTTTGATCCTCCACATCAAATACGACCGGAACCCAAGTTCTATTTACTTACCGTTATGAATCCCTTGCTAAAAGTCCGATTTAAAATTTGGCGTCTACGAAATTTTCTGTTGAATATTGGGAACTAACTTAATAGCATCCTGCGATTATATGATGTTTTGCGCGCTTACAATAACCATGACGTTTCATCTGTGTGTGTGCGTGTGCTAAATTTTAATCGTTTGCTAAAAATTACTAATTTACTAAAAATTATTTAAATTATTTATACCAATAGATCGCCGAAGAAAAATTATAAGGCACAAGCCTGAAAAATTATAGTGTGATGTTAAAATACGAAAATCTTTCCGATTTGCGACGACACAATTTTTGCGTTCATGCTGTTTCGTCTACTACGCCCAAGGCCAACTGAGATATTGCTGTTGGCCTTGTATTAATACGCCAAGTCTTGCGAAACGGTGCAATGGTATCATGCGCAAATGGAGATCTGCGCGAGGCTGTTGTACGGCAGGCAGAATGTACCTTTAAGTAAACAAGTCGTGGTCTGATACAAATTTGTGTACCTTATCCCAGAATAATGAACCATCGTGAGAAAGACAAGAAGCTTTCCCTCTCTTAAAATTATTTTTCTGAATCGTTACATTACGATTTCATTTCATTACAGAAAAACGTGGGCCAATATGTTTTGACCTCGATTTAATTTAAGGAATTCAAAGTTTGTATTATTAATTTTTTTATATTATTATCAGGACCTATCAATGGACGCTTAGAACGTCCAAAACGTCAGGCCAAATTAGGTCCAATTCGACCAAAATAGATGTCCATTGGACATTACCATGACACACAAAACAACGTCTAAAGCACGTGCAGCTAACGTCCATTTCAAACTAATTTTTTGGACGTGCTTAAGACTTATTTTGGGCTTTGGTTTAAAATTAATTTTCTTTGTAAACTCCATTTGTTGCTCCGAACGTAGAAACTATCCTAAATCGACATTCATAGGCTATTATAATTATGGTCAGTGCACTAGTTTGATGTCACTTTTTCCATAATTTCTAGCTGGTTTAAAAGAGCGAAATGCATTTACTGTTGTCGAGTCTGAATCGGCATTCTGAAATTAAGGACGCTGAAAGCTCTGTTGCACTGTTGCCGCACTGCCAAGCGGTTGGTAGTCTTCTCCTTTTATCATGCGTTCATCAGACTGGGTTTTGACTTTCACCACCTACCTTTTTGGCTGCTTCCCGCCGTGTCACTGACGGGTCCTGGGAAACAGCAGTGTTTACGGGAATATTGCTGTAGATGACCGAGCTATACTTTGTTCCACATTATGTTTTCGGAAAACCGATTGTGTGACGCCACATTTTCTTCCACTACGAGCACAAAAAATCCGTAAACATCCCATTCGTAAACTCTAACAGTAACTGTGTTGAGTCTACAAGTTTGATATCCACATGTTTTTGCACTCTTAGTGCAAGGAAACGAGTCGTCACCCAGTCAGTTTTCTGAAAACATAATGTGGAACAAACTATAGCATAGGGTATGCCTCCCGCTGGTAGCCGGTAATTGTTCCTATTGTTCCGTGCGACTTGTGTTCTGTTGTATCTGTGTGGCCGAGTGGCTTTTGGGTATCAGAATGGGTGAAAGGAGTAACTGGCCGTGCCTTGTTAGCTGCCCACCCTTCTACGTCCTCTCAAAAGGTTTCTTGACACCCTTCCTCTATTTGTTGGTGGGATTGTGTCTAGCCAGCGGACTAGACGCTCCAGTCTGCGTGGTCATGCCTTTCGTCGTAACTGGTCTTCGTCTTCGTCTTCGTTGCCAGTGTGGTGAGATTGAAGGTTCGATTCAATCTCATCGCACTGGTCTGCGGGAGATGAAGACCAGTTAAGACGAAAGACACGACCATGCAGAAAAGAGTGGCCAGTCTGAAGTCTAGACATAACCCCGCCAACCCCTGGATGAAGGGTGCCAAGAAACCTTGGAGATACCGTAGTGGGGTGGACAGCAAGCAAGGCGAGGCCAGTAATTACGTTCACCCATTCCGATGCCCAAAAGCCACTCGACCACACAGATACAACAGGACGCAAGTTGCGCGAAACAATAGGAACAATTGCTGGCTGCCAGTGGGAAGCATACCCTATGCTAGCTACAACATCTACAACATCATTCCCATAAACACTGCTGTTACCGGAATTCAGACAAACATCACCAGTAAGCTAATCGGTTCATCACTTTTGGTTTACCTGTCCTCTTCTCCAAGCTTTCCACCAGTCCTTCCTTGGAAGGTTTCACTTTGGTTGTAGTGTTTAGCTGGCTCTTGGTGCTCCACCTCACTCCGCTGCCCCTCTCTCTCGCTTCCCTGGCAGTGCTGTCTTTTGCAAGTCATCTGGCAGATCTGTTTAATTTACTTTAATTTGTTTGATCTGTTTTACTGGGTCTAATGTGAGAGTAGTCGACCTTTTCTTAGTACGGTTACTGTCTCCTCCCATTCCTTAATACTTTCCCATTCCTTTTATGCTATACAGCGTGTGCTAAACCACGGAGTCACTCTGATGTTTTGATTGAGGAAGTCGGCGTTTATGCGATCTTTCACCAAGTATAGATGATTGACAATCATCTATACTTGGTGAAAGATCGCATGAACGCCGACAATCATTGATCGTGTTAGAGAGCTTCCGACGCAATGTGCTGTTGAAGTCTTCGGCGAAAGCCATTGTTGTTGTCCCTCTTTCTGTTACAATAGTAGTGCCTTCCTGTTGTCTTTCACCTTCCTTACTTAAGCCGTAACGTCGTATATTGTTGAACACTGCATTATTGTTTGCCGCCTATTTACTGTTACATACAGTAGTTGTATTGTTGCCCCCGTTATAGCGACCAATTATCTCGCTATTGCAAGATCTCTTATCCCTTCCTATTCCCACTGTAATCTTCCTCCTGTCCCCAGAAGCAGAAAGACGGTGACGGGTGCCGTACGTCGCAGATTTTTTTCCGTTCCCGCAGATCGAAAACGCGGGTGGTTTATTTCCCCTCTGTCCAAACCCATGATTCAAAACATTCGCACCAGATTTATGAAATGACGATGAGAAGCTTTGATGGGAGTTACTCTGAAGTGGACACAGTAGATACAAATTTTCATTCTCCTAAACGGCCCTCCAACTGGATGTAAAGATACCAGGAAATTATTTTGAAAGGTGCCGTAATATCGAAGTTTGGAGCATATCATTATCGACACTAATAACAGTAATGTCAGCGCTCCAAACTAAACTGCCAGTCATTTAATTTAAAGTCATTTCCAGAACTGCTTGCTGCAAATGCAAGTTGTCTACCATATTATTTTAAGCAGTTTGCATGTGGCTAGTTTATCTTAAAGTAAACGTGTAAATTTTATCAATGGCAGAAAATGTTAAATGTTAAATAAAGATAGTCTTTTCTGGAGTGAACATATAAAGTATATAAGTTTACCATAATACCATCCAGTACGAAACAAAACAAAAACAATCAGAGATATTCTGTCTCATTGTCTGCAATAAATGTAATGTGCAATACTCTGTAAGTCTGTACTTATTAAAAAAAAGAAGAAGAAAATTACCTGAAATAGTGTGTTTTAACAGTTTTTCTGCAGATTATTTGTGGGAACTCGTTATGTTCGTTGCAGACTGGTCAAGCATTTTCGACTACTGGGCTTCTGTCGTTCACTGAAGAAGGAGTGACGTTGTTTTGTGACGTTGTTTTGTGACGTTATTTTGTGACGTTGTTTTGTCAACCGAATATGGTAACCCTAATGTAAAACTGTAGGCCTACAAGCTAATATTTTTATATTTGTGAGTAATCACAATCCAGTTGTACGCTAAGACTAGGCATCATTACGTTATTCCGAGATATCCAGCATCTGCTACAACTTGAGTAAGCATTACGTTTGATGCATTTGTGACGTGTTCCGTTAGTCAGCTATAGTGAGGAACGGAAGGGAAGGACGGACCATGCAATTACGACCTTGGGTTTCACCCCATCATGCAGGAATAAACCCGTTGGACTGAAAGTGAACTTCGCCTCTTCTTGGACCTTTAACACTGCGTAACAAGGTTTCCACCACCACTCCAAAAATACCCACGAGACCTCTCTCTAATAATAATAAATAATAATTAAGGCTGTACCGATACCGAGCTGCCGAGCCGATTCAGAGCATGATCGGAATCTTCGTATACCGAGCAATTACGTCTATTTAACCGAGCCGAGCAGCACGACTCGCGTCTAAGTCTTGTGTGCCATACTGCGACCATTGGACCTTGAATGCGAGCTTCATTTTTGCTGATTCCAGTCGACGAGTGTGATCTATACATGGTTCCTGATGCACGAAGGTTGAAGGACTACCACAAAATTCAATATATTAACTAAATTTGGAGGTAATTCGTGCAGAATAACTAGGTGTGTGAAAAAAATAAGGTGTGTGAAAAAAATGAACAGCAGGTATGTGAAAAAAATGAAAAGGGGGTATGTGAAAAATGTGAAAAAAATGAAAAGTTGGAATGTGAGAAAATGTGAAAAAATCTGGTACTACCGGCAGCACCCTGTGATTAATAAAGGTGCTCGTTTCTGCTCGGCGTCACTGATCGGCTCGGTTATGCTCGGTGTACCAGGCATTTTTTGAGCGCTCGGCTCGGGATCGGCTCAGCCGGAAAAAATGTGCTCGGTACAGCCTTAATAATAATAATAGGTGTCGGCCAATAAGCGTAGCTTGTTATTAGGCCCAAGTGGCAGATTTTACCACCATCAGGTACAGTTGTTTTTTGCCGCATGAGGGAAGAAACCGGAGTACCCGGGGGAAACCCTCGTGCAACGGGCGAGAAACAACTGGAGAAAAAACTCGTACATATCGCCAGGATCGAACCTGGGTCTGTACGAAGCCAGAGATTCTACTAACAGCTACCAGATACCGGGAATGAAACAGCAGCTAGGACAGCTAGGACCAAGACGCCTATCGAATGTGACGCCCCAGTGCTTGCAGCTACCCGTGCGCCGTAAGCTGGTCAAAACTGATCACGGGATACTTTCGTATGCTTTCGTTGGGGCCAGGATCCCACGCTCTGTCTACCTTGGAGTTGCAGCTCGTCCCATCGGTTAAATTATCCTCCAGCCTCCGAGGGCAGAAGAAACTACGAAACCCATCACTCAAGTGTCGGGTCGAGTATGGCCTCGCCTACCAGGTCATCTGACTCTTGCACAAGTCCTTCGTAACCACCCGTTATGACACCTACTACTCCGCCGGCCCATAAGGCCAACCTTTAAGGTGTGACTGTCAACATTTTCGAAATTATGGCATGAGCAGTAAGCACCCTTTTAAGTTACTCATTGGTATTAGAAAATTGGTCTATGAAAATTGCCATTTCATGGTAATTATCAGCTATTAACACCGAGTGCTTCTACGAAGTCAATAATTTGTATGTTTTAGCACGAAACTCGAAACCGAAACTCGAAACCGAAACTCAACACCAAAACTCGAAACCGAAACTCGAAACCGAAGGTAGAAGGAAATTTGCTGAAAAGCATTTGAGTGCTAGAACGCACAAATCATTGATTTCGAGTAGAAATCAGTTTTAGATGTCCTGGGGAAATTGTTGGAGATGGGGTCCTCAGCAGCTAGGTCTTGTGGTCTTCATGGTTGATGTTTTTTCAGGATTGCCACCTCAAGTCGATGACGCGGGTGGAAATTGTTAGCGGAAAGTTTTCAGTTGCAAATTCTGGGTGGCAACAAATGTTTTTTTCTTTTACCGCAAAACGATTCTCCGACGTAATATCGTTTTACGGTTTCGATTTCGGGTTACGATTTTGGTTTTCGATTTACGAAGTAATTTTGATTTACGATGTTTATACGATGTTTTCCTCTATTTTCCAGAGCGAAATTAGCTCCCATCGCATTTCGTCATCCTACCTGTAATTTCATTTGCTTCAAGGTTGCTAATTTCGTGTTAAGTAGGATTGAATCTCGTTTTTATACCAGATAAAAAAACGTAAGGCTCCGAATCTTAACGGCAAGCAGCTTCTTGTTTCCGTAAAAGTCCGATAATTTATGAAGGTGACGTCATTTCCCTAACATGGGCATAAGGAGAATGAAAGCAAACCGCTTCGTCTAAGTGAGATATACTGTTTAGATCTATGGTTTGTTTGTCGGTGACGATTCATCGAAGAGTCAAGTTTTGATTTATATAATTCATTACCAGCTTTCAGAACTCTTGTGGCTCTTGGGCAATAGCCCATAGGAATAACATTAGAACCGAAATGAAAAAAATTCTAGCAACAAAACTACTTGCCTTACAGTAAAATTTAAAAAAAACGTCACCTTAATTTTTCGCATAGATTAAGCACACAAAAAACTGAGAATATTCCTTGGATAGAACGACCCCTGTGTGGTTCCAGCATGTTTAGTGGTTTGGGTGAAAATAGCATGGATTTTCGATGCAATGTAAACAAGATGAATTTTTTTTTAATTAAGGAAGCATTTTTTCAAAAAGTGTTCTTGGCATGTGAGAGATGATACATCCAGCTTTACGAATGAAAAAAAAAACGTCTTGATAGAACAATCGTAGCTGGTTCCACATCAATTTGAAAACGTTATCTTTATCTTAGCAGTGGAGTGTTAGGCCTAACTGGGTTGAAGGCCAAGCTCTTGCTCTTGGAGAAACCTGATTCCTGGTAATGTACCTGAGAATGCTGAGTCTTTTCAATTAAGTCCGAGTCTTTCCGGTGAAGTTGAGTATGGTGCTCATTTTACGGGAATGAAATTTTCAAGTATGTATTTGTATGTTTACAGAGTTTGTGAGTTTACAGAGTATCCGCTATTTGTATGTTTACAGAGTTTTAATTAACTTCCGCAAACTTAATAAGCATGTTACAACTCGTTTGGTAAACATTCCATGCGAGGAGTGAATCTAATAGTATGTCATTCAACCTAGTTATTGCAGAAAAACTACACAAATGCAGCTACTTCCTTAGCAGCAAATTTTACTATAACATAACCAACTACATAAGAGATATTACTAAAATTAATCATTTCCAGAAAAGCATGTTTATGTAGCTAGTGGAGCAGTACTGTAAGTTTATTAAAAACTTTAAGCTGAAGAATAGTTTCAATATTTTTAATGATTAAAATTGTTGTGTGCTTTTTCCTCCACCATTTTACCATTTTTTTTGTACCATTTTTATTTACTATTACTATTATTATTGTTATGCACATTAAGTGACAGTGTGTATCTTTTTTCATCGTGGTTCATCTTGTGTTTGTGTTACTTTCTTTTTTTTAATCTTGTGTTTTGATGTATGTTTAGACAAGTTCCGTAAGCTGACAAGCAATTCCTGCTTTTTTCTATTTACTTTTTTTGTGAGTAGCCAACACGCCACAAGCGAGCATTAGCTCTTGCATTAATTAGCATTAGCATTAGCTCCGTATATGAGGGCACATACGGAGTTTTGTATTGGTTGCCTGGCTCAATAAACCAATTCATTCACACTCGTACGCACTTCGCAATTTTTTTTTTCACCCGTGTGTTGCTTCTACCTCACTCCTGTTGTACGTCTATTATCGTTAGTGAAACCGAAAGTTGGATGGTTCACAATGGGCCTTAGCTCCGGTCGCGTGAACTTTTAATTCGAAAACTATCCAACAGATGGCGGAAGCAACTTTTGCACTGTCTCGTGATAAAGCCGTTAGTCGTCGATGGTACCATTCTAAAAACAGAGATGGCGCCACAAAACGAGAGCAATCCTAAACAGGATGGCCTGGGGTGAAAGACTGCAAAACTACGCAAAAAAATGCACTTAATTAAAATGTATTGTAAATATGATGTACTCACCTAAAATCAAAGAAAAAATTTGTGGAAATCATGCCCAGCCTTTATCATATCAGTCAACTTAAATAATAATTATAAAAAAAGCTAAAAAAATTATTTACTATCCATAGTGATGCACAAAGCTTTACCGCAAACGTCATCGAAACAGCTTTAAAAAATACAAAATCAAAATCATATTCGAATACCGTTTAAGATGCACGAACAAATGAAGACAAACGAGATTCACAACAAAAATTAACATCCTTAAAAAAGACGGATTAGAGATGTTTCAACAGGTTTCAACAACTATTTTAATAAGTAACATAAAACTTGTTCTAGTACTACACTAAGACAATACTAGAGACAAGAAAAAGCACCTATCGTTTTGAGGTGCCGTTTGCAAGGATATGTACGGAGAACGTAACCAATCCATAAAAACCCTACCCTTTTCAATAAAGTTCCTGAGAACTTGTAACCGTTAAGGAAAATTAAGATGAAATTTCGCACTAAGAAAAATACTGATTGGGAAAATTTTCTGTTACATATGAACTTTCGTGTTTACGTATCTGGTTATTTACATATGGGCTGAAGCCCGTGCTACGCATGAGTGGTGTTGAATGCATTGTAACATTGGTACGGTATGGTCGCTCATGTTTATGTCCATATTTGACCAAATTAAGTTTCTTCAAATTGTTATGTACGCCGGCTAACAAACGCTTAATTTCCTTCGTTCACTCAATCAACACATCCTGTGACAAACCCCACCCCAACGCTAATGATCATCCCTTTCGAATGATCACGTCTATTATATTCTTCCATGTTCGTGTTCATGCTAGTAGAAAGAAATGAGCCTCAAGGTGGTCTCGTAGCTGCCCTTTCGGGATGCATACAGTCCGGAAAAGCTTTCCCTTCTACCAACCGCTGCTGCTGCTGAAGGAGCTATACAGATGATAACAACCTCTCGCCGGCTGCTGCCTGACGACTGCATAATTACGCACATTCACAGGGTGATTCATGAAGCGTTGAAAATTAGGCCGTGAGAATGTAAAATATATAATAAAATGATTATTTCAAACGATTATTCCAAGCTATGTACACCAATGGAAAGCCCTTCAAAAATGATGGAATGTCGAATAGTGTTCTTTCATATGCTAATAAGGTGCTTCTATGGGACTAGATTTTGTACTTATATATTTTACAGCACTTTATGAAGTAGCCCGTATGTTTTTTTTAGACTGTATCGTTGACCTCGCCTAGCTCACTCTATTGGCGTCGATCCGTGCTTCACGCTCATGTCGATTGTGGCATGTAAAAGATTCTAGGTTTTCCTAGCATAATTGCCCCTCTCCGTCCCGAGATAACCTTAGTAGTTGAAAATGACGTTAATTCGTCTATTTTCCGTTTTCCTTGCTTCATATAGTTTTGTCGATCTCCACAGCGTTATAAAATCGATTTGCTGATTATTAAGATGAAAGCTGTTATTGCGCACAATTCGTTCCTACATTTCTTAGAATATCTGCAATCTATACATTGCAAAATGTGTTTGTTTTACGTTGAAAAGGTTTACATACTCGGAAATTGCTCAGTTAATCCGCACATTTCCATGCTTCAGAAACGTAAATGTTTGACAACCTTTTAAAACCTACAGGTTTTTTTTTTTCAGTGTGTCCAGCCAGTTAATACCAGCCAATTCTGAGATGTGTAATATGTCGTAACTATGATTTAAAATATGTCGTCATTTTAGGTGCCGTTATTTTATTTATTAAATTTTTTTTTTTGCAACTAAGTTTCCTTCTGATGAATTTTCCTGAACAGAAAATGACTTACCAGACTTTGAACAGGAAACAGCTTTCAGAGCTGTTTTTCGCTTGTGAGGGTACACAAATCAAGTTAGTGATAAAAATAGGCTTACTCGAAGCTTGAATTTAGTTATCGTTCATTTGGCTCTACTCTCATCTTCCTCATCTTATTTCCGGACGGGTTGGGGTACAAGCATGCAAGCACGCGCGTCATACTTTTTTAATTATGTAGATTTGTTTATGTGTACATACAGAATGACACACCACTAAATCCATTCTGTACTAATATTAACAGTGTCTCATTGTTCTAATGTTTTAATCGAAATGATGGTTTTTTTTTTCGTATGCATCAGTAACTTTTTTATCATTCTGTGTTATAATTTCTGCGGCTCGTACAAGTTCGACACGAACTTCAAGCCCTATAAAGTAGTTTTTATTTACTCGAAAAGTTGTCATTTGCGATACGCACACTGCGGTTTAACTGCAGAAAGAAACGGTACGAAATTAGGAGAAGTTAAGTAACGCTGGAAGTACTGGGCGCGTGGCGCCTTCTCTGGACAAGTTGCAGAATATTTCGCTTTGCATTACGAATCACGAGTAATAACACGAGATGGCGTTAGTATAGCAACTCTAGCTGCAAACGGACGCAACTGGATCGGCCAAACGTACGCAGCCGAACCTAATTCGAGATTATTGTTATCACGCATCGTGGTGTTGATAGTTACCACAGGAATGGGGAATTTCCGAACTATTAAACGAAGACACGTTAATAATTCGTATTGTGGAATAAATGTATTGTCTGCTGCGCAGTTTCGTTGGGTATGAGCCGCTTCGTGACATTACAACGATTTAATGTTACAAACTGTTACAAATTTGAGATTCCTGTTCTCTGTAACGGCACTTTTGGTTGCCATCAGGTTGAGTATAGGTAATGCCACTCTTTCTCTAGCAACAGAAACTATTTGGGTGAAATTAATAACCGCTTTCAACAATTACCACTGGACGGTGTCGTCGTCAGTGAACCCAAGAAAGAAGACTCAACTGCATAAGCTCAAGTTAGATCGTCGACATAAAGATCAAAACTATCTATCTATCAATATGTTTCGCTTAATGAGCAAATTTCAAAGGGTTCAAAGGGTTTAACGAGCGTTAACCACTCCTGGTCAAACTGAGCAAACTTTTCATGAATTAAACAAAGCAAGCTTCAATAATGCCGACTAAACAGCTGTATACCCTGGAACACTCAGAAAGAGGGCGAGCGGGTTCATTCTTGGTACGGTAGCAAAGAAAAATTCAATTTATTGTC
>JAHWFP010028616.1:13329-24713 GCA_023313725.1 Lithobius niger
TGAGGGGAATGGGGGAGTGGTGGAGAAGGCGGTTGAATGGGGGCTTGAAGAGGGAAGGGTTCGCCGGTTTTTTTCATTTCGTGCTCCCTAGTAAAGTATTTTGCTCACACATGCGGAAATCAGATAAACCAGCGTATGTTACGCGGGGGAACAACTAGTATAAATAAAAATACGTAACTAACCGCGCAAAATACTGACAGCTCAGTTAGGCGGTTAAATTAATTTTAAGCTAGATTAGAACTGCAAGACTAAGTTTTTTGTGTTTTTTAATCCTTCATTCCGTTTAAAAATGTGGTATAAAGTTACAAGTAGGTCGAGCTACAGCCTACCTATGGCAAATTGTAATAAAAAGCCATAAGAGAAAATCATACAGTAGGAATACTAACATAATACAGTAAGCCACCTTTATGCACTTAAGTTTCATTCAAGCGATGTGACCAGGATTCGACCCAGTCCCTCTCCA
This sequence comes from Lithobius niger, assembly GCA_023313725.1. Lineage (NCBI taxonomy): Eukaryota > Metazoa > Arthropoda > Chilopoda > Lithobiomorpha > Lithobiidae > Lithobius > Lithobius niger. The sequence continues at coordinate 13,793 of JAHWFP010028616.1, forward strand.
GTTCACTACCGTACCGCCTTTACCGATATGTCCACTTGTCCACTGCCATAAAGATAACTTGCTGAACCCGTTAGGTCACAACCCTAATTCTAAGTTATTTCCACTGTACGATTTTCGCTCATGGCTTATTTCCAGTTTACCTGTATAGTATTTACAGCAGTGTGTGTGTGTGTCTACTTCTCCTTCGTTGAGCCTTGTGTGTGTCTATTGATTTCTATTTCCTATCCATTGTCTACAACGAGCGCATTCAGTCAAATGGTCCAGTCAAATGGAGTTCTGGTCACGGTTGTAACTTTAATAACGGGTTTAGTGAGTTATCTTATTTTACCAGCGGCCGTATTGGTGAAGGCGGTATGGCACTGATCTGGTAAAGGATTGGTTTGTTGATTCGAATTCGTATCACTTGATTGAAACGAAAAGTGCATAAAGGTGGCTTAATGTAATGGCGGTAAGGCAATGAGAAGCAGTAACGGCGCTGCATAAATGCTGCCGGCGCACGAGTATTTTTATTTTATTTACGAAGGTATTGCCACTATTACCAAGGTTAAATGACACTACTGATGCCGCCATTTTTATTTCACATTTCCGGGTCGATCCGATGGGTCTCTTGGTGGAGGCTATGCTGCCTTGGAGAGACCACACAGGCTTGTCGTCCGTCGCTAGCGCGTCGCATGGAGGGGGAGCGTCGCGCGTCCCATTTCATATACGATGCGTATATAATGAAAGGGGCGAAACCAGCCTGAAGCCTTATCGTACAACAATCCGTTTCTTTTTATAATTTTACTATTATAATCACTGGAACTCGTGCTGAACGTCAAAATTTGTACCACTACGTTGTCCAGAGCGATCTGAGAAGCTTTTCAGTTGTTGCTATCCCAGTCAACTTCCGGTTATGGCCGGGACTTTCACCTCGATGTTAAAACGCTTCTTAATACGTCCCTCTGGCGACGTACGAGTACAAATAATGACTTCGAACGAACGACAAGTTATCAATACAGACGTGCGGCGCGAGTTACGCTGATAATAATAGAAAAAAATAGATACAAATCGCTGGAAATAATACTAAGGAAAATCAGAAACAAGCCAACAGCGAAAAACATACAGTTGCCAGTTGAGGATGTGGCCATAGCGACTAAGGCGCTATGTAAGTGATCTGGGGGCGAACTGGGTAGCCGGTTCGAATCCGGGTCATGCCACTCCGACGAAACGTAAGTGCATAAAGGTGGCTTACTGAACTACGTTATTTCTTGTGTATGTTTTTCGCTGTTGGCTTGTTTCTGATTTTCCTTAGTACTGATAATAATAGCGCATAAGTGTACAATTTAACGCTCAATTGTTCGACGATATGACTTGTGGCTGGTTTCACCACTTTCATTGTATATATAGGGCAATGACACGACGTAGTATTATTGTATATAACTCTATGGTGGAGCCAGTTACTGGGTTAGCTGCAAGGTGCACTGGTGGGGGAAAAGAAGAGCGTCTTACTGAAGCCAATACTATTAGTCTGGATTTCTTAGGCATAAAACGCGCGATTTTTGTCGATTTGTTGGCAGTTGCTGACATTTTTATGCAAGTGGAATCTTTATTTTCCAATTACAACCTAAGCAGCATAAGGGATTGGAGAAAAGAACGGTTTTTTAAGCCTACGAAATCCACTCTCAAAGCACTGGCTTGACTATAGTATGTTCCACATTATGTTTTCAGAAAACTAACTGTATGACGCCACGTTTTCTGCCACTACGAGTGCAAAAGCATGTAAATATCCCACTCGTAGACTCGAACAGTAAATGAGTAGAGTCTGCAATTGTTATATCGACATGTTTTTGCACTCGTAGTGCAAGGAAACGTGACATCATACAGTTAGTTTTCTGCAAGCATAATGTGGAACAGACTGTAGAAGTGCCGTTTGTTTAACCCACCATTTCAATCTAGTGCCCCTTGCAAGTATCTCTCTTATAGCAATATGACGTCACTTGACGCTGCTCTATATGTATAGTAGACTGTGTGTGCATGCAACGCGATAGCGATGGACGACAAGTCCCTGTGGAGAGACCGACGCATGTCGCCCTCTGGTGCCGTTAATTGAAACAGGTGCTACTTCACCCTACGTTATTACAGAAGCTGCATTGCCTGCTTATCTGCCGTGGTCGCCATGTTGAGGGAATTTTCTAAGCATTCTTTTGAAATGAAACGAATATGTATGTACCATCAGGACAATAAAGGTGCAATAAAATTAAGGAGCAATAAAATGCATACAGGTACGTGGGACATGGGAAAATTCATGCTACAGCTATTGCTTCACATTTTATTCCTTGATACAAGATCCTCTAGGAGAGAAGTTGTTAATTTCGTATTCCGTCTCAAGGCTGGTGATTCAACATCGTCAGAATACAATTTTTACTAAAGTAACGATAAAAGGTGTCTCCATTCAGACACAAGTCTGAACTGGCGTTGAGTCATGAAGCGAGACACTCGATTTCTACCCCAGTCGGCCTTGGCCTGAAGCTGTCATGCCCTTCTCCAGTACCATGTCGTTTCAACACTGTTGCATTATGGGGTTCCCGCATGCCTGGACTAATCATAGATAGAGTGACATTTTTCAGAACTTTGATGACATAAAACACAAACAGCATATTTTTCAATGAATTTTTTTATTTTGTTATTTTGCAAAACATTTCCAAGGCCACTACGAAGCCCAAAAAGAGATTGTGTGTAGTTGGCATGTTTTAATACAGAGTATTCTTACATAAACATTTAACTTAACCCAGAAAAATATTAATATAGGATTCTTACAAAAACATAGTTAGTTTTGGAAGCAAAATAAATCATTTGTACAGAAAATACAAGTGTTTCGTTAAGCATCGTCAAAAAGCCACTGATTTGTCATTTTTTTTTATTTGTCCAATTTACCAAAATTCTTTTGGTATTTTATTTGCAAAGAGTGGTATTTAAAGTTTTTCCAACTTTTCCCCATATTTGTTTCTTGTGAGCTCTGGAAGAATATGTATTTTTTTTTTATTTTGTTAAGTTTTATTTTCCAGAATGAAACGTTTATTGCGGCTTAGAGACGGAAAATGACCAATGGATAGATGTAATCCATTTACACACAGCCTACCATATTAAAACAATAAAAGTAAGATTTCAGGATTATCCGGCTAATGCCTTTGTCACAACATTAAAAATACTTATCATATCTAGTTAAATCAACACTTATTAGCCTAAATTTAAAAGCAGAAAGGGATGGGGCTTGGGTAACATCTGCAGGAAGAGCATTCCAAGGATTTACAATGCGGCGTGAAAAGAAGAACTAAACGGCAGTCCCTCCTGTTAGGCTTTACTACCAATTTTAAGTCTTGGCCCCTTGTTTGTTTGCATTCCTTTATTTGGAAGAAACGGTTGCTACCGATATTCGTTAATCCATGGAGGATTGAGTATGTCAAGTAAATGTCCAATCTAAGCCTTCTAATTTCTAGTGAGTCGAGGTTTAAAACTTAAACGTTCCTTCTAGGTCTTGTATTTTGAGCATGGCAAATATATTGCGAAAGTTCGCTGGACAGACTCATTGCCGTTAATGTGTTTTATCAAATGCGGTGACCAGACCAGACTTCTATATTCCAGAATTGGCCTCACAAACACCTAAATACCCAAACTAAAGTATTAACATGTAGGGTAGAAGTTTTTCAATGTAGGTTATTTATACCAGAAAATAGTTATAGTGTTGATACAGTTACATAGTTACGTATTGGTTGTAGCAGTAATCTTGGAACTAACACTAATGGAGTAGTTTTTGTTAGTAGCTGATGCATGTATTTCTTTAGTATAACCAATTAAAAAGTTTAGTATGGCATTTTAAACGCAATATTTTGAATTAACGAACGGAAAAACGCCATGTGAAGAGGGGATCAAAGTAATTTTCTGTGTAAGCAATCGATTGTTTTCGTATGATCTGTTAGGTTTTCTTTAAAATTTTAAAAACGCTTTAAATAATATTTAATTTAACTAATCTTAGCTTGGAGGTTGCAGGTTGGCACTGACCACAGCCACCTACAGTGAAGGCCGGATCAGGTCAAGACAAATTAGGCGCGTAAAATCAACCACTGACATAGAAGGAACCGCAAGTTTGCTAGGTGCTGCCATCTCTACACCAAGCGGCGAAATTTCAAACTAACCGACCAGGGTTCCAAATTCTGTCAACCGATGACGCCACTTAGTTGGCAAATTTGTCGAGTCGGTATTTGTTTCGCCTACTAGCGGAGCATTGTGGAAGGCAAAGCTGATCCGGCCTTAATTGTAGGTGCCTGTGCACTGACTCGTAAAATTCTTCTTGTAATTACAGCGTTGTAGTCAGTCCCCGCAAAATAAGCCTAACATAGTTTTTTCCTTGACAGTCTTCGTCATACAATCCTAAATGGGCTACCGACTCGAAGCTTTTTTTTACTAGATGAAATGACATAGAATTGCTTTCCTTCTCAAATAATTGCCACAATTGCATCGTATTTTTGTTTTTCATTTTAGCGAAAACCAAAACCAAACGAAAGTGAAGTGAAAGCTCTCTCTCTCTGTCTCTCGCTGCCGCATGTAGAGTGGTGCATGCTCTCTGGGTGAGTGGCCAGCCACTACCTCCGTTAAGGTAGCTAATGCGCGTCGCCTGTTGGTTTCAAGCTTCTAGCTAGCTATTAGTTATTGTGCAACTTGCCGAAGGGCGCGTTTACACAGCGACTCGTCTTTGCATTCTCGCAGCTAGAATTCAATCGCGATGGCAAAGGTGACATTGCCATGGTAACAACGCTAAATGGATTAGCTAAATCCGACATCGTTTGAGTAAATACTTGCAGTCTTATAATCCGTGCCAATAATATAAAGAATTCCTCATGACGAAACAATTTTCCCAAACGCTTCTGAAGTCACGTTATTTGCTGTTTTCGTTGCGAGGCGGCAGACATAAAACCGCCGCCATGTTGGAATTTGAGGTGATTTCTAGCTTCTAGCTGCGAGAATGTAAAAGCGAGTGGTTGCATAAACGAGCCCTTAGTTTGTCTTACTTGGTGATCTTTCCAAAGACTTGTTGACATCAATGAAGTCAAATCATCGATAATTTTTTTTCATTTATATCTCCGGTATTTTGTGTATATAAATAGAGCGGAACTTCCATTCCGTGTAGCTGTCAATGCCATGAACACTCTGATCGTTTAGTTTGATAATTTCCATCAAATTATAATACTTACATTCCTCCCAAAAATTTGTATTGTTGGACATTGCCAGGCGGATATTAAGCGCACCAATAAAATGGCTAGCTTCGTGAGGCTTCAACCAATCAGCAGCCAGGGCGTGTTGCTCCTTGCACACGCGGGAAAAACTAATTATGAACCATCCAGGCTGCCTTGGATGATAAAACATTATATTCTATTGGTTTAATAGGCTGGCTCGCTCCAATCAGGGAAGCCACGGAAAAGTTTAGAAGTAAATCGAATTTAAGTTTTGGTAACAAAAAACTAAAAAGTTCATATTGAACAAATTATTTTGTGGCACAGTAGGCTGATGTGGCAGGTACCTCCCAATTTTTAAGGAGTATGGTTTTGAATTACAGCATATCCTGGTAAAGAAAAATCTCGCTGCTGATATTTTATCACGCATGCCGATGCCATATGACCCCCACCCCCTCCAAGCGACCCCCTGACTGGAGCGTCATGAATCTGAAAACCATTGAGTCACTTCCAATTTTGGCTGACCAACTCGAGAAGCATACGTTACAAGCTAGACTATACTGACAGCAGTCTGTTGACATACTGTTGGACTCAAGTGCACCTTCCGAAGATCCATGACCAGAAGTGCGACTTTGCGTAAATAGACAGTATCGTCGATCAACAATGAACATCCATCAAACAGCAGTACAAGTGGTTATTGTTGAAGACTGAAGACGCCTTTGCTTCCTGTTGGCGTCACTCCTTGCCTGGTCTGCGTTGGAGCACGACGTGAAACGCATTGCCACGTAGCCAAAATGGCTGCCTAGGGCAACAGCCCTAAAGCCTAAATGTTATTCGATCTTACTCTTGTCTATGGTAGAATGTACCTTCGATCATTAATTAATACAATAGTGTTTGATCAAGTGTCGTCTACTGCTCGATTCTTACAGCGTTACACTCATCCGAACCCCTGAATATTTTGTCCTCAGTTATGGCCCAGCACGTTTTCCAACACATACTAACAATGGTTGGCCGGACAAAATTGAAAATGACGATTTGAACCCCTGTTTTAATTGAAGGCATGAATTATCATTTGAAGCCAACCTTCTGGGTACACTGTTTAATTATTCCTGAGAAATTACACCCACAAATCCTAAAGGAGCATCACCTATAGGTCACTGTGGCATTGTTAGAAGAAAGGCGCTTTCTCGCTCTCGCGCCTGGTGATGGCCTCAACTTGATAGCGCACTTAAGAAACTGGTAAAAACATGTGCGCCCTGTCAGGTAAACAGTGCTACTAGCTTCTGCTAAAAACATAGGGAGAGACCAGAGAGCGTTTGGTCTCACATTCATATTGATTTTTGTGGCCCATTCAATGGCAAAATGTTCTTAGTTATACTGGATGCACATTCGAAATTTCTGTTTGTGTTCATCATGAAAACAACTACAAGTAGTATTTATATTCTACGGGATTCATTTGCTACATTTGTTTTTTGTAAAACAATTGTGAGTGACGGCTGGTTAAAAAATATATAAATATAAAATATTAAATATTTTGTTGCAAACGCAACCGGAATGACAAGGACATGGTGGTCGCTAACTGCCATCCGACGTTAATAAAAATTGAAAATTACAAAGTTTAAAAGTTTAAAAAGTTTAAAAAGAAGACAATGGCTCGGCTGTAGAGGAAGGGTTGATGGAAGTAGGTTGGGGTCACGAATGCCTTACCACCAAGGTTAGACCTACCAGGGACACAATGGTCCCCGATGGCATCGCCAAACGTGAGGGACAAGTGAGGGGAAATGCCAGGTATCATTGTCAGTATTTCTTATACAACAATAAAATAATGCACCGTAAAGCTTGGCTAAAGCCATTTGTCAAACCTAATGTAAAAATAAAAAAAAATGGAGTCGGCACTCATAAGAAGTGTGATAAAAGCAGCAGGTTTGTTGGCTACTTATACTGTTCCCTTTGTATTAAATTTTTTTTTTCATTAGCATGGAAAGCAAATAGTGGAGTTTAAGTACTGAGTTCCAGTATTTTCTAAAAAAAAAAAAAAAAAAAATACGAAATTAGACATGTCACCAGCATTCCGTACCAACCAGTCCGGAACGGAGCTGCAAACAACTTGGTTCGGTCTTTGAAACGAGCATGAAAGTAAGTATCTCGCAAGGTTTGTCTTTTGATAAAGCGTTAATTAATTCCTCACTCTAGCTCGAAATATTTCACACTGTGCCACAATAATGTCGCCATCAAAAGCATTCCTGGACATGTTTCCATCAACAGCTGACAAAACACGTCTGAGTCAAGAAAGGGGCAACTAAACACAACGTTGTATAAAATAAAAAACTTACCTTCACTTGGAGACCAAATGTACAGAAGGGAGCAAAAAGTTTGGTCTCCTAACAATGATCAGATACAACAATTAAGACTTGTGGTATTGTTGTGTTCCATTGCTGTGAACACAACAATGCGGAATTTCTTGATTGTTGTATTTGGTCATTGTTAGCACACCAAACTTTTTGCTCCTCTCCGTACTATGTTGACAACCAACCCAACGCCAAACAATGGTGGGTTCCAGCTAAAATTGTAGTGAAAACCAGTGAATTAGAATATGGCATTATTCTGATAAGTGGCAATGATCGGCGGAAGTCAAATAATCGGATACGTCATTCGTGGAGAGTAGCGTAGCCTATAACGGACATGGAATTTCAAAATGTTGGTTGGTTGGGTGGTCCGTTGGTTGGTTGCAGTTTTGTAGTCTGGGTGGAGCCCAAACCAAAGTGCAGATTGCTATGAAATTTGACACATTGCTAGATAGCCCCAAAAGTATTGCTGATCACAAATTTGGTGTAAATTGATCAATTTGTAATCCACGAAATTACAATTTTTCGAATTGATCGATCTAACACACGCCATTGTAAATTTGGAATCCTGAATAGTTAAGGAATTCCGACGAAGCATACACTGTGCTGCTGGCAATCAAGTGAACTTTAAAAAAAAACCGCCAAAATAAATCATCGTAGCTTCCTTGCAGCTAACAATCTTTTTTGAAATAACTCAATGAAATAATAACTTTTGATTAACTTTAACCGCTAGAGGAAGGAAAGCATAAAGAAAAAACAGAAGGATTAATTAACGACTCACATTCGTTTAATTTGAAAAAAATAATGCTTGAAGGAATTCAGCCAACATGGCAACCAAAGTGCGTTGACACTATTAAAGGGAATCTCAAATGTGAAACATCAAATCGCCGCTGCAGGAGGAAACCGCTCACATAAAACAACAGTACAGCAGACTACATGTTTATATCACAACACGGAACAGTAATTTGGCTTCGTATAATAATTTTACGATTCCTGGATTGCTATGGAAACAGCACTATCCATCCCGTGTTGCAAGAATGAATAGGCCTAACATCGAATGCATTATGCCTAATTTCTCTACTGTTGTCGTTTACAAAACTAAAACGGGAGATAAGAATTAGGCTTAAAATTAGACTTTAGAATTATTTAAATGCTATCTTCACACCCAAGCTAGCACCGTCTGACCTACAATAATTGTGATAATAAAAAAAAGTTAGCGTTCACCGTTGAAGTACGTGCCGCAGAGGTGTGCGCTTCAACATTGTCGTAGGAGGCGGCGTACGGAGCCGCAGATATTTAGAATCTTTTGATTATTGTGTAGTACTATCGTTACTGACGGCCTTGTTAGTCTGGCTCAGCAGTAGGACCTTGGCCTTTGATTTCAAAGGTCCTGGGTTCGATTCCCCGCTCAGGCAGTCTGACATATAAGTCCAAAAGGGAACATAAATAGGTTTGCATCCGTATTTATTTAACCAATCTCGAGCCCATTGGCTTTCTGTCCCGTTTAAATCGAAAGAAACACCACCAACAGTAACACCATGAGTTTTTCATGTCCATACAGTCTTCGTGCAAACGGCAAAACTTAAGCGTCCAACTACTCTATGGCAATGAAGGTTACCTAAGGTGGTTTCTAACATCCTTGCCGAAGACGGGTTTTGTCTGTTGTGTATTATATAACTGAAAAGTTTATGTGGTGACGTATAGAGTAGCAACGCAAATTCAATCTCATAAAGTGCAGCATTGACCAAAACAAACACACCACATTGATTTTAAGACTACACTTTTATAAACTGGGTGAAATGTTAACTGCTACGTAAAAATATTCTTCGTGTGGTTGCCGTCAATAAATTTTATTCCGAATCCACGTCAGAATGTGTCATTTGACCACCTGCAAAGTAAAATTCGATATGTCCTATATAGAAAACTCCATTACACAAAACGAAAAGAGGATGGATAATGTAATACAAGAAAAGCAGTTGAGGAGTGGAAAATCGTCAACTTAAATTTGAGGAAAAGCTGTAATTTGGGCGAAAATTACTCACTCAAGCTATTTTTTGAGTAACCGAAGGCCGAAGCCCAAATAGTTCTAACACTCTGATAGATTTATAAAACTGTCATTTATCTAGACACACGCTAGTGTGTCGCGCCAAGTTAGGCAATAATCATCGCAACAAACATCAATTCACATCAATTCAATTGTCGAGGTTGTAAACCATTGTAGCGCGGCGCCATAGCGTCAGTGTCTTATATCTTGAAGCATAGTTGTGCACATTTCAGGTACTTGGGGAAAAATAATAATGCGGTACAAAAGCTTAAATTGTGTTGAAATCAAGAGCAATGACCCACCTGACAAAAATTAACTCGTGTAGGAATGCCAGCTATGCTGCTTTCAATGCAAAATCTGACCCTCAATAACGTTGAAAATGTGTTACTACTATAACACATAGCTATAGCACTACCGCTTATCTCATTCCCATGTTAAATCCCATAGGGTGATTATTCATCGATTTCGAGATAAATGGAGGGCTTCCAGCTATGAAATTGGACGAAAGGGTGCACTACAATCCGAACTGCGTACCTTTTATGGTTTGGAGCCTGGGGGCGTAACAGGGATGGCGTGGGAGGACGCGTAAGTACCAAAATATTGTTATAACCATTGCTAGTATTGTCGCCATCGTCTCTCATTGGACGGCCAAAGTTCCGACAATGAGAACGTGTATACTGACGTACGTGCCTAGGCACACACTAGTATATTACGATAAATCTAAACAACGTTGTAAACAAATTGTATTCACGTCCAATTCACGAAAAATAAACCAAGTGTAAAACCAACGAATAAACAAAGCCAAAAACTGGTAAGGAGGCCACCAAGTTGAGAGTGGTTCAGCCCTTCAAAGGAGTGATATCAACACACCAAAACTAACTAAATACAACAAATTACAACAAAATTAAAACCAAACCAAAAGCCAATAAAGAGGTGACTAAGTTGAGAATGGTTCGGCCTATAGGCAAAAGGTAGTAGCAAATTATTGAAAACCAATTTCTTGTTGACGTGCCACTTTATTACTCATCTGCATGGTAGTGGAGTTGAGTTTAATACACAATTAAAAAAAAAAGGAGTGATATCATATCAAAAACCAAAACTGGTAAAAGGGGCCGCCAAGTTCCGAATGGTTCGGCCCTTCAAAGGAGTGATATCAACACACCAAAACATTCGCCAACTTAATCGCACCGAATAATACTTTGGACGTTAAATGAAAACTTGAACATTGCTACCGAAAGTAGCAATGTTCTAGTTTTCATTTAACTTTCGAATTATTAAGCGGTGCGATTAACTTGGCGAATGTTTTGGTGTGTTGATATCACTCC
>JAHWFP010028619.1:13683-35730 GCA_023313725.1 Lithobius niger
CTCTTGTGATGTATTTCGTGAAAAACACTCTTGTGATGTATTTCGTGCAAAACACTCCTATGATGTATTTCGTGAACAGCACTCTTGTGATTAATCTTGAAAAACATTCTTGTGATTAATCTTGAAAAACGGGCCTAATTTGGTATCACCAGGGCGAGCTGGGTCACCGGGTCGTTTGAATTACCAGATCAATGCGGGTCAGCAGGTCTCGGATCAAACAGTTTTCGGATCAGCGGGCCACCGGGTCGGAAAAAAAAAGTTATTCGCTCCAACTCATTCGGATCACCAAATCGTTGCGGATCAGTAGGTCCCGGATGAAACGGTTTTCGGATCAGCGGGCCACCGGGTCGGAAAAAAATGACTAGCTCCAACTCTGCACATTCAGTAACATCGAACAAAAGGTAAGAAGGCCGTTTGGTTGCTATGCAATGAGCTGCTCTACCATTGGAGCTGCTCTACAGACAGCGCAGAATCGATAGTCCACTTCTTTTAACGGTGTTATCGGGCGTGGGGCAAGGTGGTCTGACGATTAGCATGACCGTCTTCTGTGCAAGAGGTCCCGTGTTCGAATCCGGCCTCAGCCATCCCTGGCATTCAGGAAGAGAAGGACCCTGTGATGTTTCGTACTCATATCGATTGTGGCACTTAAGAGTCCTAGGAGTTTCCGATGACATTTACCAAGCAAAATTGTCCCTCTCTGGCGCTATGGCTAACGCTATGTGCGCGTCAAACAACAACTGTCTTAAGAGAGTTTTGTTTCTAACTTTTTCTTTCCCAAAGGGCAAATTTTGAAATGCGTTTGCATGCTCATGCAGATTGTAACATGTGAAAGTTCCTAGGGATTTCTTAGCAAAATTGCCCTCTCGAGATAACCGCAGTATAGTGAAATGTAATAAAGTTATTAATTAATATATTATGAGACATTACCGCAGTTTTTGAAATTATGTCAAGCAAAAATATAGTATCTATATATATAATTACACAACTACCGCAACTCAACCATCGGCAACAGCCAAAGAGGCAGCAGCCATCGGCAGCGCAGCAGCTGCATACGATGCCATCTCCGCCATCTACCGACGGTACGGCAAATTATAAGAGTAGCAGCCAAGCCCTACTGAGATAGTAGCTGCGCCCGGAACGCAACGGCCAGCAGCGCGAACATACGATGCCATCTACCGACCGAACAGGAGGGGGGGGGGGGGGCGCGCCGGGGGGGGGGGGACGAGGGCGGGGGCGGGGAGCGAGACGACGCGGAATGAGCGAGCGACTCCGCTAGAATAGTATATACACATAGGCTTTTGTTAAAACAAAAACACAAGCACAACCTTGTCTGCAAATGACTCGTGAGTTGTATCAAGAATTATTTTTTTTCTCACTGAACTGTAGGTGTTGGTTTTCCACACTGTTCCAGACGACAAATCTGTTTTGGTTAAAAGGGTTAAAGGGTTAAAGGGTTAACGAGCGTTAACCACTCCTGGTCATCTGGCCGAAGCCCTAAGGCCCTATGTCTGCAACAGCCAGATTCCCAGGCAGTCACCCACCCAAGTATCAATCCAGCCCAATGCTGCTTAACTTCGGTGATCTGACGAGAACCGGTGTTTCCAGCACTGCAAGGCCGCAGGCTGAAGATCTGTTTTGGAATGAGATCTTCAACAATGGTTGTAAGAATGTGATGCTCACGCAGACGTCATTGTTGTCGCTATGACAATCAATCGGGATTTTGTCAATTTACTTTCTGCCGAAACTGCACACATCTTTAGTCTGAAGGAATATTTTTGGTACTATTCAGTTGACAATAAGTGGACCTTTTTTTCCAGTGGCCATCTTTTCCGTTTCCGTAATATGGGTAAGCAGGAGAGGGCAGTGCCTACCCAAAAGTCTTCGTGCTTCAGAAACACTGGAACCTTGTTGGGGTGGGGGTACCAAGTTACTCTGTCATTCATTTCCCTGAACAATAAATGGTCCGTCAAACTGAGGTCATAAAACACTTTTTCGCAGAAGTTTTTCAAGTATTTTAGGGTAAAAAAATTAAGTAACAGTGATAAAAAATGGGCCATTAAAAACGTAATTTAATTATCTTGTATTCGGAGCTACTCAGTGTCGCCTTTATATGGGTCTTACATCCTTATACAAACACGCAAACACATCGTTCCATTTTAATCACATGGATAGATAATCCCACACTTTTTACAGCGATCGAAACTTTCCTAACTACAAAAAAAAAAAATGTGCACCTCGTCAACACCAAAATGTTCGCAAGACCAACCGAATTAAAAGTGTGTATCGTTTTCTCACCATCGGACCAATTTTTAACTATTTTCTTTCCTTAAGCGGTCGTGGGTTTCGATCCGGCGTCCACTTGGCTGGCAGCCGACCACTCTGAGCACTGGGTTGTGATTGCTAGCGTTGTTTGGGGTCCCCGGGAACCCCTCACAACGTTTATGGTGCGCGTTGGGACTTAGTTATTTTTCCTTAGCGGCATGATCTTAAAGTCGTCTGTTGATGCGAAAGAGATTATAAATTTTACTGTATATCACCGAAGTTAAGCAGCATTGGGCCCGATTGATATTTGGGTGGGTGACCTCCTGCGAATCCGGGTGCTGCTGATGACCGGCAGCGGTTAAGACGTACTCGCTAAAATCCTTTTAACCCTTTGATTTATTAGTGGAGGAATTTTAGGGTAAAAAATGGCAATCGACCTAACAAATTAGCAGGAAGTGGAGACTTGGCACAGTTGTTAGTTAAGCCTTGCTGATGCTGTGCTTCAGCCGCCATCTTGGAAAATGGCATCCGATGGAGACGTGACGCAGTTGTTAGTTAAGCCTTGTTGATGAAAACTGTAGTGTCCATGTATCTGCTGTGCTTCAGCAGCCATCTGGGAATAGGGTACCCGATTTTCCGTTTTTGGCCTGTATTAGACCTGTATGCAACCTATGCTTAAAGCCATTATGGGAAAAACTGAACCCTTGTGTTTGATGGTTATCCTGAAAGTGAAACAACTAAAAGGGCAGCACAAGGACGACGAGCAGAAACTGGAACTTCTAGAGACATAATATTTTGTGACAATACACCAACCAGTACCTCAAGTTCAGTTTCTTGACAAACAGAGGCAACAAACCAAATCTGATAGAATGTCTTGTACACAGAATGAAAACCAAAGGCTATTCTGTTCTAGAGGTGGGGAGTGATGCATATGCTTTCATTGTCATGGTTGCTCTAGATAAAGTCAGGCATAAACGTCCAACAGTCGTCATTGGGAAAGATATAGATATTCTTGTGCTTTTAACTGCTGCATCCCACATAGCTTTTGTAGAAGTATGGTTTCTCCAACCTAAAAAATCCAACAGCTCACCCACTACTTTTGACATCCAAATGGAGAAAAAGAGAAAATGGTTGAAGCTTGTGAAGTTTCACTGTTTGCTCACGTGGTAACTGGATACGATACGACATTAACTCTGTACGAAAAAGACTAGGTACAGGGATTCAAACTTCTTAGAAGGACAAGGAATTGAGAGATGGAAAGAAAATATTCAACCAAAAGGATGTCAGTAAAGAAGATATCAAAGCTGCTAAGGAAAGATTTATCTTATAACTGTATGGATCTAAAGCAAAGTCCTTCGATGAGTTAAGGTACCTCACTCATAACCACTCAGCATCCAGAAAGAAGATGGATACATCTTTTCTTTTGGAATCCTTGCCTCCAACCAGCGCAACTTCAGAACAATACTCATGCAAGATGTATCTCTGCAGGTCCAGGAATGGACAGGAAATGGCAACGATCCGACAGAGTGGGGTTGGTCCGTGACAAAGGGATCACTGAGACCTGTTCCCACTGCCAAGGAAGCAATTCCATCAGATCGTCTGAAGATAATTTCATGCAACTGCAAGGGAGGATGCACCAATAAGAGATGCAAGTGTGTGCAATCCGATTTGTTGTGCTCAGCTATGTAAGTAGGGCGGATTGGGGCCAAAAATTGATGAAAATGTTCATTTTCTGTGTAAAACATAAAATTTATTATGGGTGCTTATGAAGGGGACTGGAAAAAATAGCCATGATAGGAAGTTCAACACACCTCATCAGGGGGAAAGGAAGTGATTTAACCCGACCCCAAAACGTTTTTTTTTGAGTGTAACTCCTTAACCGGTAACAAATCAAAAGAATAATGTGAACCAAAGACGTTCAGCACACAATTCTGGACAGAAAAGGAACTGCATATCTTTTACGTAAAATCAACCATTGAACCCCAAAAGCGTATTTAAAGCATATCACCCTTAATTCACGCGAACGCTCCGTTTATCAATTGGTTGTTATACAGATCTTCGTGTTCCAAGTATTCCTCCACGCCTTCTAATAGCATAAATTGGTCATACTTAGAATTTTCTGAAAGGTGGTAACCTATCCTTTCCATTAAACCTAATCAAATTTTATTAACTTAGATAGGGACCGTCCTGCACCTATTTAAAGGTGAATAGTTAATGGCTTAACGGCAAAAGCTTATTTTTATTTTCAAATTCAATTTGTTCTTGCGAGCTCTCTGATATCCCGAAATGGACATGCTTAGGATTTTCAGAAAGGTGGGAATCTGTTCTTTCCATCGTTCTCAACCGAAATTGTTTAGCTTAGATTCAAATACAAATATGAGCATTACAATGGCATTTTGAAATTGAAACCAGCCGCTACAACAATCACAGCTAAACTGTTAAACGGGTGTAGGCCGGTCCCTATCTCAGCTAAAACCTTTCAGTTAGGATTGATGGAAAGAATAGATTCCCACATTTCAAAACATCCCAAGCATGTCCATTTAGGACTAGTAGAGGGCTTGTAAGAGCACTTTGAATTCCAAAATCATCATAGGCTTTCGCCGCTATGCCATTATATCTTCACCTTTAAACGGGCGTAGGACGATCCCTATTTACGGCACAGATTTTCTGTAAAGATTGATGGAAAGAATAGATCCGCATCTTTCATAAAATCCGTAACATGTCCATTTCGGGCCATTAGATGGCTCTCCAGAGCACTTTGAACACGAAAACCACTTTAACAACTAATTGAAAAAAGGACCGTTCTCACGAATAAAGGGTGATATACTTTAAATACGATTTTAGGGTTCAGGGGTTGCCTTTATGTAAAAAATGTATGTCACTTTTCTTGTCAAGAAATGTATGCTGAACGTTTTTGCTTCATATTTTGCTTTTAATTTGTTGACGGTAAGGCCCCCCCAAAAACTTATGGGGGATAAATCGTCCCCTCCCCTGGGGGAAGGGGGGGTTGAACCTGCTATCAAAGGTATTTTATTGAAGTGACCCGTCCTATGCATTCATGCCAAATTTCACGCTTTTCAAAGAAGGTGAACAATTCCACCTCTAACCGCCCTACTAATGGGTGGAGAGTGTGAAGGAACTACGTAATACCTGCGACAACTCATACCTGTCGAGATGCTACTACAGAAGTTTGAGGATTGAACAATAATATATAGACTGTTTGAGTGTTTTATGGAGTGTATAATACAAATAGAGTTTATCTTCAGCTTATAAGTGTTTTTCGTTATACAAAAACTACGATATTACCGTGTATTGCATTCTGTGCATTTGCAGTGTGTATTGAGTGTTTTCAGTTATACAAAAACTACTACATTTCCGTGTATCACAAAGAGTGTATGCAGAGTGTATTTGCAGTGTACATAGAGCGTTTTTCGTTATACCAAATCTACGATATTACCATGTATTGCACAGATTGAATATAGAGTGTATTTGCGGTGAGTATAGTGTCCCGTTACACAAAAGCTACATTATTACCATGGACGCACCTAAAATGTAGCCCCCAAATCGCTTGTGATAATTAAACGTTTAATCCGAATGGATCTCCGGAAAAAAAAAAACGTTGGTTTCGGGGTGGAGAGGGATTTCACACCCCTACCTCCTCCCATCCCGCCACTTTCCTGTCAGGAAGACGTGCAGTCTGGTGATGTTTCGGAGATAGATCGTCGTGTAGTTTTTTCTTTTTTTTTTTTCTGAAGCGCTTCGTTGGCAGGGGAAGTGATCCTTTATGATGAATGAAGCTGGAGGGGTACCGCCCTGTTTGCTAGAGTGATGGATAATGCCAAGCAAACGCTAAGCGGGTTAGCAAACCTGACGGTCACTTGAATTTGACCTGATTTCTACGACTGCTAAGTTATTTAGCTCAATAATTGTTGCAAACACTGCATGCACTCAACCAAGAAAGGAATCCACAGGAACGAGATGGGGAATAAATTTTAGTAGTAACTAGGAAAACGCTCAGCTTCCATTGCCTGATAAATCGAAGGACAGTAAGTAAGTAAGTTTATTCATCCAACACAAATTAAGATATTAACCACAAAGAGCAAAAGACTCATCCCACAAGAGCTGATCGATGTTCACGTGTGGTATGAGGGCAGATGACAAACAAAAGCAATTGAGCAGGCACTTTTGCAAGCAAAATCGAAGATTTGGCGGCAAAAATAAAACAACATCGAAATTTTTTTTAAATACACCGAGATAAATATACAAACCCAGAATAGATTTATGAAAAGAGAGATAAAAAGTAACATGTAATACAAAATGGAATGAAATATACAAATCTGTTCTCAAATAAAACTCGAGGAAAGCAATAACAAACCAAAATTTAGTCAAATACTTAACAATAAATTGCAGAACCCAGAGAAAAGACACAAAAAAGCTGCAAAACATAAAAGTTTGTAAGAAAGGTAACGGTATGTTCGGCTCACAGTGCTAAACGCGCTTTCGAAACTATTTCTGTCCAGGTTAATCAACCGTCTAAACAGATGTTTCTGAAACGTGCGTTGATTAGTAGTTTCTTTGACGCTCAGTCAGCTTGTTGTGAAATTTGCTGCCAAGGTTTAAGCAGATTAGAAGCTTTTGCCTACACGGCAAATCCCGTTTCGCCAAATACCGTTCATGAAATTTTTGGCACGCGAAATTTAATACATTATTCCTATGTAATGGTCAAACATTACATGCAGACACCCATTTCGCAGAATAATTTTTTTTTTCAAATTACGTGCCTCGCTCGAGCTGCTGCGCTTGCTGCGGCTAAACATATAACACCAGAAACCGCATCTAATCACAAATACCTTCCAATCAGGCATGCATTTTTAACTTCTGCAACGTTACATTTTTTAAAGAATATTTTGATTCCGCGAAACGGGATTCTGTACAACGGGAATTCCCGTTTGGGAAAGGGTAACTAACCATCATGTGATAACTAACTATTCTTGAAAGAGAACCTAATTGGCACTGACCTAACGACCAAGCATTCCAAAGAATATTTAAAGTGCGTACACGTTTTCCCTTCTGTATTATAAGTTTTCAAAACGCAAAAAAATCAATTGCAGCACTCCTTGTCGTTGTCGTTTGCCTTTTAAATCCCATTCCATAGGAATAAGGTATTAAACTTCGTGTACCTAAAAAATTTTCAAATTGGATTTGGCGTCACGGCATTTGGCGAAACTGGACTACGTCCTTTATGATTCAGTTTTACGAATTTCGAAAGGGTAAGCTACCTAAGGGTACAAAAAGTACAAAAGGGTGCGAAAGGATACAAAAGACTATACATAAGGGTAGGCAAGGGTACAAAAGGATACGAAAGGGTACAAAAGGGTACGAAAGGATAAAAAAAAAAGGATTTGAAAGCGTACAAAAGAGTGCGAAATGGTACAGAAGATACGAAAAGGTACAAAGAGAGTATGAAAGAGTAAGAAGGGTACAAAATATTATGAAAGGGTACAAAAAGGTATATGAAGGTAAGAAGGAACAAAAAAAGGGTACGAAAGGTTGCGAAAGAGTAAGAAGGGTACAAAATATTATGAAAGGGTACAAAAAGACAAAAAGGTATATAAAGGTAAGAAAGGACAAAAAAGGGTACGAAAGGGTGCGAAATGGTACAGAAGATACAAAAGGAGTATGAATGAGTAAGAAGGTACAAAATATTATGAAAGGGTACAAAAAGGTAGATAAAGGTAAGAAGGGAAAAAAGGGTACGAAAGGGTGCAAAAGAGTAAGAAGGGTACAAAGTATTATGAAAGGGCACAAAAAGGTATATAAAGGTAAGAAGGGGGAAAAAATGGTACGAAAGAGTGCGAAAGGGAACAGAAGATACGAAAAGGTACAAAAAGAGTATGAAAGAGTAAGAAGGGTACAAAATATTATGGAAGGGTACAAAAAGGTATATAAAAGTACGAAGGAACAAACAAGGGTACGAAAGGGTGCGAAGAGTAAGAATGGTACAAAATATTGTGAAAGGGCACAAAAAGGTATATAAAGGTAAGAAAGGACAAAAAGGGTAAGAAAGGGTGCGAATTAAGGGACAAAAGATTACATAAGGGGTACGAATGTACCCTTTCGTGCCCTTTCACACAAAAGGTTACGAAGAGCACAAAAGGTTTCAAAAGGATAGTACATAAGGGTACGAAACGGTACAAAAGGATACAGAAGGTTACACAAGGGTACAAATGGGTACATAATGGTAAGATAGGGTACGAAATGGTAAAAATGGTCACGAAAGAGTACGTAGAGTACTAAAAGGTATAGGCACAAACGAAAACCATAGCAGAAGCAACCCAAGCTTCGTTCACTAGGCAATTATAACCAAACTAATGAGCCAACAACCCATGCCATGCGAAGCAAGGGCTTTGGCTAGTAGGCTATAAAACTGCTGTACATTCTGCACATTTCATCAAACGTCATCATTGCAAGGGGACCACTGCACTGTGACTGAGGTCGGCGCTAATGACCAAGCTGTCGACGCGCCATTAAGCCTCACCCCCCCCCCCCCCATTGCAAGGTTATCCTATTCAACGTGTTTACTTTACTTTGTCAATTCATTTCGTTAAAACTAGGACCCGTCATTTCTGACGGGGTTTCAGCTAGTTGTTTAATAAATTCCTTCCTTCCTCCCTACGACGCTCAGGTAAAATATTAGAATGGTGGTACCTTCAACGGGCACGTCCAAGTCAACCAAATTCACGTGCAAACGCGCCGTCTATTCGCTTCACAGACTCAGCCACGTTTCATTTCGATTGGAGATGTTCTGTAGAAAATTTGAACCCTGGTCCACCTGTACATATCAGACAGATTTATTCACTAAAGCATGAGTGGATAGATTGCCTTGGAATTGTCCCAAACAATCTTGCTTAAAGTGACTTCCGTCTTTGCCGTACAACCCCTCGAAACAGGTATCAGTGCGAAAATACGATATTACGCCACCAATACAACTAGCTCAGAAAGTTAAGTTCATGCTTCACCGTAGGTCGGCTGAGAGATATACTGTGTTTCTTGCTTCCCGGTCCAGAGATGCTATCCTAGCGTCCTTGGCTTCCTGTGACCCAGGAAAAGAGGCGTTCGAATCATCGAAAGTAGTTCCAAAGATAAAGTGTGCGAACTTCTAATTTCGCGTAGGACGTACACAATACAAATCTTAAGACTACAACAGAACGTTTTTAGCTGCCAAACGTTAAAATGCAAGGAAAGCATTAACAGTAGGTGAGCAATGCCTTCTGACTGGACTTAACGTGAAGCGTTGAGAAAAAAAAAGATACTAATGTCATTTGGAGGGTAGAATCCTTTAAAATGAGGATTTAAATTTTTTTTACTTCATTTTTTTTTAATGGCTATTAGTTTCAAATACATGAAATTAGTTTTAAAAAGGCGTCAGAGTTTACGGAGAGAGACGATGGCGTGTCGGTTTTTCCGTAGCTTTTTAATTTCTAAAGACTTCTTTATCCCTTAAGTCAAGAATTAATGCTGGTGATATTTTTTTTAAGTCCCATTGGGTCTGTCATGGGGTTCGAACCGGCATTCACTTGGTTTGGAGACGAGGACGCTGACCACCAGGTAGTTGCTGCTCGCTTTGCTCGGGGTCCTCACAAAGCTCGCAGTGCCGGTTGGGACTTAGTTTTTCGCCCGTCCAGTAGTTGCCACATTTTTTTTTTGGGCCGCGACTGAAGAGGTTATGTCGGACCAAGAAATACGTAGTTTAAATATGACTTTTTTAGTTTAACCATGTACTGGTTGTTTTGTTATGACCTTGTCCTGTCTTAATTACGAATAACTTGATGTTGTTTCTGTTTTTTTATCTGTACATTGATACGTTTAGCTGACCATGAGAAAAAAAGCTGGTTCAGCTAAGTAAATGCCAACATGTGCACATGTTTGCCCCGTACTTCCATGACATTTCTTCGCAGTTGCACTGACACCTAGCGACGGCAGATGGCTTTGGCGTATACGTGTTGCTGGCGCTGCTCGCGGATTGGATCTTCGCGCGTCGTGTGGCGGTGTAGTTGTCGGCGCTGAGTGTTGTTGCTGTTGCTGGCATATTTTATGCATGATAATTATACATATGTATGGCACCATCCAACAGACAGCATGACAATTGGTTAACAGTGTAAACGTTAAGCAAAAGAAAAACTGCCCTAAAAAGCTGCTTGAGATGGTTCACTGTGTGACAAACAGCACCAAATTTTTTTGCAGTTTGCTCTTGTTCGTAACGTCTACAGTTAATGATTCCAACATCTTTCAAATTTACACCATTGGTCTACAACGCTCGGGTAAAAAGTAAGAAACGTGCTGACCTTGAACGGATTGTCAAGGTCAATCAAATTCTCACGTGAAGACGGTCTCCCAACGACTCTAAGCTCATCCACGTTTCATTTCGGTTGGAGACGTTAAGAGGAAATATGGGGATGTATACAGGACACATGGGCACCAGATAATTAGGCACCTTAATTTAGGCAGTGAACAAATAGGCATCCAGGTAAATAGGACCGCCGACATATAGACAACGGACAAATAGGCACCAATTTATTTTTAACTTTTAAAAAATTGGGATTAACTGCCCTCAAATTCTGTATCGTTTATTTTAAATCTGGGACACTTATTCCTGGGGGACCGTTGGGGGGAGATTTTCGCGTTTTTTTTCGACATTTTTTGGTGGTGAATTGCGGCTAACATATAACATCAGTGTAATAGTGTAATCGCGATGTCTAGAAATCTTGAGCAGTTTTGAACGCTTACGAATATTGTCTGGCAAACTTTTTTTGCTCCCTTACCCCCCAATTTGAGGGCAATCCATCCCAATTAAAGAGAAAAAAATTAAAAAACTTGGTGCCTTGAGTGCCTATTTGGCTGAGTACCTATTTGTCCAGTGCCTAAGTTGGGGTGCCTATGTGTCCGGTGCCTAATTATCTGGTGTCTATAGGTGTCGACATACCGAAATATGGAGCCTGGTCCATTAGTTATACCATGTATATATATTTTTAGTACTCCAGTATTCCTCCTTGAAATTTTCTTTTAAGTTTAACAGAGTTAATGTTAACCGTTTCGTAGAGATGTCACCTCCGTTACATTACACCCGCAAACTGATGTATTACCTTTGCTTCACTCTAGTCTCTCCCACAAGGAGGAAAATATATTTTTCTGCGATTTCGACTTCACGCCCTCCTGACTTCAAAACCACCTAGTCGTCCGTCTCGCCAAGTAGAGCGCCAGTCATGTCCCCAAGTAATTTCTTTTGTCGAAAAGTCAACTTTGATTTCTGGTTGAGTCGATTGGAACGAACAGGGAGAGGGGGTGGATTCGCCAACCAAACTTTCTTCAACCGGCCTTCCTATACATTCCCATACATTGGCCCATTCCTATATAACTCTCTTCTTCCTTTGATGAAGCATTGTTTCCAGTGACAGTGGACGGGGCCATCAAGCTTTCAGACAACGACGATTGGGGGCCAAGTCCATCGTGGTGTTGTCTGGCCGCTTCGCTTGGGGGAGCCACTTCCCCACTGTACTCACGCCATTGTGTGCAAATTGACGGTGACTAGGCGTAAAGCAAAGCATGGAAGGCAGACTTGGAGGCGGCATTCAGCCTTCTCGGAGTTGGGGAGGTGGGAGGAGGGAGGAGGATGGAGTTAGTTAAAGAAACCGTGTAGAAAAAGTCAGAAGATACTTTTCCTTCTTGACCTCTGACTTCTACGCGCTCGTCTGGATCAAAAGGCCGGCAGAGGCGCGTACGAGAGGCGAAATGTATAGGCAGTGTTAGAGGTCAGGAGGGTTGTCTCGTTTAATTCGGTTTTAAAGGGTTAAAGGTCGCAGAGGCTGAGGATGAATGGTTCCTTTCATGTATTCTTTTTTTTTAAGAGATTGTTGTTCAAACTTAGTTCCGTTCGCCCCTTTTCAGCGCGTGCCCAGTCTCTCCTAAAACCCCACATGGTGCCGTATTGTTAGTCCATTTATGGCACAATATGGAGAAAGTTAAGAACTCTTGTACCCAGGACCGTGCCTCTAGCAGGACCGAGCCAACGCCAGTGAATTGCGGAGGGGAATAGGGGGTGGAGAGTAGGCAAGAGTAATTTGCGCCCTCCCCTACCCTCCCAAAAAAATTATTCTCTCTAATATATTGAAGACTTTTTTTTTTAGGTATTTACACGTTTATTTTGTACCTGATAACTTTTATTTGTAGTATTTGTACCAGTAATCAGTGAAATGCGACATCCTTCAGGCTTCGTACTGCACAAAACAGTAGTTTTTCTCTCTCTTGAGCGTTTTCCTATAGGTCAGTGACACGACGTAGTATTATTGTATATAACTCTATGCTGGAGCCTTAATGGGTTAGCTGCAAGGGGCACTGCAGAGAGAAACAGAAGGGCGTCATACTGAAGCCGATACTATGAAGAGTGATTTCTTAGACCTAAAACGCGCGATTTTTGATGTTGGGAGAAAACAACGTTATTTTAAGCCTAAGAAATCCGCTCTTCCGTTGTTTTTCCCCTCCATTATTATGTAGTGCACCTTGTAGTTAAGCCCTCCAAAACCCATACTGGTGCCAATATGGCGGCAAATGTCACTGCTCTATACAGCTTACCAACGTTTTCCCTGCATTTTCCAACAATGATGGGTAATTTCAGTTAGGGAAAATTATTCTTTTATTCGAAAACGTATTGGTAAAGTCTGAAAAAAAATAGTCTTGGTGAGGTAAATTGTTTATTTCCCAAAAATAAAACTTTACAAAATTAGTCAAAAATTGCATTTTTTTTTTTGTGAACCTATGTTGGAATTTATAGACTCTGTTATGTTTCCCAACATTCAAACTTTCAAATTAAATTCGATTACGACGTAGTTGGCTCGATTCTGACTTGATTTTAGCGACGTTTAGGTAAAATGGTGCGTTCGGAATTCACATCAATGTGTCAGTAACTGCGTGTCTAGATGCTATACGAAATTTACGCATACGATGTGCGTGCGCGTGTGTTTGTACCTCTGCTCCTCCGGACTTAAGGATGAGAGTTGCACCAAACGAAAAGCCACTCTATTTTCATATTTTCCTCCCAGCGCCATTTTTCTCGATCCAACACGTCAAGTTTGGCCCCAAAGATAAAATTTCCTTACCGTTAGTCAGTCCCTTGGCAAAAATCCGTTTTAAAATGTGGCGTCTAGGAGATTTCCTGTTGAATAATTGTTAACTTTATTTACTGCGTCCCGCAGCATACGATGCTTTGTGCGCTTACAATAATCATGACGTTTTAACTCGGTGTGTGCATGTAGTAATTTTCTATTAATTACCATGAGATCAAAAATCTAAAAGACTAATGCGGTAAAAATTAAAATTAATTCTTCCAATAGATCGCCGAGCAAAAATTATAAGACACGGGCCTAGAAAATTATAAATTGTGATGTTAAACTACGAGAACCATTCCGGTTTGTGACGACGCAATCTTCAACTTGATGCAGCTGTTTCGTGTACTATTCCCAAAGTCAACCGATACAGCAGCTACGTTCCTCGCTGCCTCCTACGTTCCCAGCCGACCTTGGTGCTGTAAATGCGTGGATGGCGATCTGCGCGTGGCTGTTATAATGCAGGCCGGATGTTCCTTTAATTCCGGCGCACAACAATTAATTAACTCGCGAGGCTGATGCGCGCGATTTTGTCCATTCTGGCTAGCCATGCAGCATCAACCCATGCACCAACAGGCCCAGACTGGCGTTACTGCCAGGGTGCCAATCGGCGCATGGGCCTTCGCATAGATTCGTAAGGGAGTTTTTTTGTTTTTTTTTGTTTAGATTTTATAGTTACAAGTGAAATGCTAAATGCTAAATGCTAAATTTGGTCCTAAAAATGCAGTCATTTCATAGCTGCCGTTTAAATGACTGGACTATCAAGACAGATTTAGGGGCTGTCATTGTTGTTCGCCGAAGGAAGGGGGAGGAAACATTCATTTTTGAATCCAAAAAGACCTTTCGGCAGCCAAAAATTCCAAAAAAACACCCCCACCTCGGGGGGGGGGGGGTCGACCTCCCCTTGATGTGTTTACCCGATTTTGAAAATGTCTATATCACTACCCTAGCTTTTTTCATTCCTTCGCTTACGGAGTCACAGTATTTTTGGACCTTGAGTGGGAAGGTTAAGATTTTGTCAGGGTTTTATCAGGGGAGGGGGGGGGGGGGGGGGCATTAAAATTTTTAGTGACAAATCTCCATTTTATACGCCCCCGGCCATAATTTTTATTGGGTTTTAAAACCTCGCGGAATTTCACCAACACCCCCCCCCCCCCCCCCCCGAATTGTGTTGGGCACTTGGGCCGCAGGGCTACCAGTCCGGACCTGGGCACAAACCGTATGGGGTCTTTAGCTAAGCGGTTAAAAGCGCCAAATTTTAGGTGATTCGTGCACTTCTGGAAAAAAGCATGACAATTTCAGAATATCTTCAGAACATTTTTTTGATATGGCGCCCGCATATATGACTTCCGGTTTTCCGTCATTACGTAATAAAAGATGGCCGACACAAATTCACTATAGAGTTTGATGTCAATAGCTGTTATCTCGGTAACGAGCAGACTAATTCTGATTTTCTATGGCTTGTTGGAAAGATATAATTTTGTAAGCCACGACACATTAACAGAACTTTGATAGGATAGAGGGTACAGCTTCATAACACGTAAATTTTAAGTGATTTTCAATAGGTAATTTCACTTTTGACATCACAATTAAAATAACGGCCAAACTAGCTAATAAAAAACCTTCAGTCCTATCGCAGATACTGTTCCAAGTTTTGTTCACTTTCAACAAGTCCTAACAATGATTTCTTTCTTTATTTAAGTCCTAACAATGTTAAAAAGATGGTACCGTTACAGAATTATTACAAGTTGAAAGAGGATGCACTCTACATCATTCTGTATAGTAGGGCCAATTCTGTCGATCCTATTACCTTCGGTCGGTAATATGTAATAGGTAATAGGACCGAAGGTAATAAGATCGACAGACCAAGGTAGGGCGGCTAGAAGGTTGAATTGTTGACTTTCCGTGAAAAGTTTGACATTTGGAATGGATGTACACGAAGGATAACTGAGAAAAAATATTATAGTAAAGTTCAAACACCCTCCCCCACCCCCACCCTCGCCCCTAACACCCCCCCCCCCCCAAAAAAAAATATATATATATAAAAACAACGGAACCGCCAAATTCAAAAGCATAATGGGAAGTGAAAACGTTCAGCACATTTCTGGACACGAAAAGTGATACACATCTTTTATGTAAAATCAACTGTTGAATCCCAAAATCGTATTTAAAGTATGTCACCGTAAAATGCGGGTTGCCACCAAATTAGCATTGCAGTGTCTCGCCCTATTGAGTTTTCTCTCGCAGCAAGCAAAGGAAGGCACAAAAGCAAAACTTTTTAAACGCAACAAACAAGCCACGTGACGTGACTCCTCAAGTATTGAGTAAAAATTTGGTACGCCCTCGTGCACCTGGAAACAAGCTGTAAAGATTAACGATATTAGTTTCACTAGATGGCGCCGGGAGATTTTCTTTTATATTTTTCCGTGGCGACATCTCGTGATATTAGTATCGTTAATCGTGGCGGCCATCTTTGATGACTGAACGACGCTAAACCGGAAGTGACGTATTGGGCGCCATATAAAAAAAAAAAATGTTGTTATTTATCTAAAAAATTGATTCTTAAACTTTCACATTTTTTTCCGGAAGTGCATGGTTTTTTTTAACCTAGCCGCTAGGACTACTTCAAGTCTTTTTCCCCCACAAAATGAGGGTCAAGTCGCAAAATATTAGGAACGCAAGGGTGCCTGCCGTATCACAAGTTCTTGTACACCTTTGAAAAAATAACATTATACGCAGCGCGAAGGAAAAAATCCTTCGAAAACGTACAATAACAACTGAACTTAAATTACTATAACTGTAAAACCCGTCATTCATTCATTTCCTCCCAACTTTTATTACGACCTTTTCGTAGTTAAAAAAATCACTGACTGGGTCGGATATCGTGGTTCTTTCATTCAAACATCAGGCTAACCTGTTTACGAAAAGATTTATGTGTTTTCTCTCACAGTAACGTGGTTTTTTTATGTCAGCGTTAACACAATGAAATAAACATTGAAACGAACGCACGCATGCTTCCAGGTCTGGTAATAACGCCTCTTCCCCCCGCCCCCTCCCCCCACCTCTCCTCCCGACATTTGAGGTGGTTGATCTGTAATAAACGCAATTCCGACTAGAGCCTAAATTGATAGGCCTCTAACTTGTTTCCTGCGTGGTGAGTTGAAGAGTCTATGCACCGTTACTGCAACGGAGGTGTTTTATTTATTTATTTTTTTTTTTTTTCTTCAGATTGGAGTCCGACATTTTCCAGTTAACTATCGTCTTGCAAACAGTGAGATAAAATAAAAAAGTCGCCTAGAAATGTAAGGGTACGGTTAACATTCGGTCATGGTGGCTAAGCAGTGGCAGAGGTCCTCCCAGTTGCAGCGGCGTATACATAATGTCGTGGGAGGGGGGGGGGGGGGGGGGGGGCACACGCTCCCACCGAAGCCAAATAGAGCCGATGAAACGCAGAAATTCGTGGAAAAATCTTATTTATTCGCTATTTACTTAAAAAAAAAAGGTGAAGTCCCACATTATGCGAAGCAAGAGAATAATCGCACAATAAAGTGGTCGTATGTTCTCTAGCATGGGCGCAAAATGTGGGTGTAAAATTTGTCACCCCCAGGCTCGCCCAATGTGTTTTTAATGCCACTAGCCTAGTAGCCAGGAGAAGTTGAGCTTGTCGGTGACTAGGGAACCCTAGCAAAATCCCGACAAGACAATTCCGGCTAGAATAGTGCGAGAAATCAGAGACTGCTACTCAGTGGGGCGGGGAGGGAGGGCGGAGGAGATTTTCGGTTTTATTTATTTGTCAACTTCGTTCAGATTTTGCTTACTGCGTGAAAGGCTATGAAGTGGTCGCGACAACTGCCTCCCCAATACGGACTTCTCCGTGTACTTGACGCAGCTACCTCGAATTTATGCTTATGTCTAGCTAAAGGTAGCGTTAGAAGCACCGTTCGCAACAATGGCACGGTTTGTGCGTGCGTCCGTGCTTCACCAAACCAAGTTTCTTCAATCGCACATTTTGCGCACACTGGCTAACAAACAAACGTTCATTTTCGTACGCTTCGTTCACTCCATCAGCAAGTCCCCCTTCAGTCGGCCCTCCCTTGGTTGGCATAAATATAGGCCTACGTACGCAATAAAGCTGGGATTGTTTTGCAAATCAGCAAACTGGATGATGATTTCGTCACGCGAATGAATTTCTTTCAGTGCATTTTTTGCGGACACTGGCTAACAAAAGCTGATTGTCGTTCGCTTCGCTCGCTCAATCAGCTCAACCTTCACTCGTTAATCCCGAGGTTAGCGCAAATATATACGTAGTGAAGCCGGAATTGTTTTAGTAACAAACAAACTGGACGACGAAGGTGATTTCCTGATGGGAACACAATTTCTTTCATTGCATTGTTACGACCAGGCCGCAGTGAACAACTGATTTTGTCCCCCTTGTCGTTTGTTCCTTAGCAACACTGCCAAACACTACTTTTTCGTTGGCTGATAATGCGGTTGTGTGTTTCTCGTGTTGAGAAACAATTCCTATATTTAAGGCTTTTATAAATATAGATATTACACGGAGTGATTGGCATAAAGGAGAAGTTTCCAAGATAATTCTATCCCATGTCCCACGTATCGTTCTGTGTTACGGCCTCCATGCACCCACTTGTCAAACCAATGACTGTTCGTGCTTTTTGTGGAAAATAAGTTAACGAATTGCGCTGCGTTGGATTTCACGTATAGTAAAGACAGGGTGGTGTTAAAAAGCCCATGGTGAAATTCCATGATTTTTCCAAGTTTCCACACCTTAATAGTGACATTTTTTCCCCCGGATTTTCTTTTCGGTCGAAAGAGGATGCGGAACTGCAGGACTCAAAAATTATTTTTCACATTTCAATCAAATTGCAATAACTATTACGGTATTGCTTTGCTAAACCAAAAATTGCACTGCTCTAACTGGTATTGGCAAAGAGTAGGAAAAACCATAATCCGAACAAAACTCGAAACCCGCGTAACACGTAATGTCCCATATCACTTAGGTCTAAGGAGTTTTTGCCTTATCGGAACTGAAACAAAAAAGACGTGATATTATGAAGTTTTAACTGAAATAAAGTGAAGGCGTTTTAGAAATATAAAATGAAATCTGAATTAACTATTCTTTATAGATGAAAGCGACTTTCCGAAATATGTTGAATCCCTGACTTTCAGTATATATTTATTTATCATATTCCCTGATTTTTCCAGAATTGATACTGTAAATTCCCTGAACATTCCCGGTTTTCCCTGAAATACGTGTGAAAACTATCACTTTTGAGCTGGGGTTATAGGCCGAGCACGTGTTAATTCACAAGAAGTAGCGTATGAACGCTTCAGAAGCATAAGGAAGAAGTTTTGTTTCTTCAAGCCAAGGCCGACTGGAGAACCGGAAATGACGTGCGTTGCCTCCAGCTCCCGCCAGTTCGCGGGAGTAGTGTGAAGTTAGCGCCTCGTGGCATTGCTTTGGTAAAATGAGATTATGGCCACGTTAAAAACCATAAACCTGAAGCCAGGAAGTGAAATCCGCAACTTCTTTTCCAGACGACCTCGTGACATTCGGTGGAATACAATGAGAGTTACTACTTGGATACTCCCATGTCCTACGGACGTGTGTGCATTTATAAACTCCTGATGTTAATAAAACAATCGCCCAATAAAAAAAAAATAGGTGGAGGGGGTGGGGGAGGGGCAAATCTTTCACGTTCATTCTGCAGGTAAATACAGGATAGGCCTAGTAAAAATTTAAAAGATAATAGAAATTTATTTTAACTCCTTTTTTTTTTTATGTTTACACGTAATTAAGCGTGACGCTTGGAACAAAGATGTCGTGCATTTTTTTGGGAGAAGGAGGGGGAGAGCAGGAAAAATGTTAAAAAAAAATTAGCAAATGTATTGAAAACTTGCAATTTGGAGCCAGAAGTGGCATTAATGTGGCCAAAACACATTAGCTTCCGATGTCCTCCCCAGATCAGCGGTAAGGCGGGGGTGGAGGGGGGAGGGGCACATAGTACTCCGCCCAATCATCCGAGCAGGACCATCGTCTCTCT
The DNA here is from genome assembly GCA_023313725.1 of Lithobius niger. NCBI lineage: Eukaryota > Metazoa > Arthropoda > Chilopoda > Lithobiomorpha > Lithobiidae > Lithobius > Lithobius niger. The sequence continues at coordinate 33,167 of JAHWFP010028619.1, forward strand.
CAAAGAATTCATCTGGAATCTGGATGCACCACTGTTGAGGGGGTGGGGGGAGATGGAATCGAGGATTGGCACAGTCAGAAGCCAGGAATGAACTTTGAACCAACAACAAGCCATACTTGGGATGGTGATAAACTTCACTGGTGCCAGTGTGGCGTCGCTGGGAACGTTTTCGGGAAAGGGTGGGGGGGGGGGGGAAATAAATGTCATGAGTAGAATGAACTACAAGATTAACTACCATAATTACGAAATACTAACAATTTTTATTTTTTAAGGGAAACTAAGGATATTAAGTTTTATTGGCACGGTAATGACAGTGAAATATTCCACATAGTTGATTTTCAGTGTGTGGTGTCTTAAATTTGTTGGTGACTGCAGGGATGGCACCGGGGGGGGGGGGGGGGGGGGGCGCAGCTGAAATCAGTATTTCTTTATCCACCTGAGGCGACGCCACTGATTGAGGGCTTGGTACCGAGACTGACTAGAGTTACACTGTTACTCCAAGGTGTTGTAAAATTACATCTTGGTTGCAAAACTGTTAAAAACATATGTGTGAAACAAGTACAAAAAAATGAGCAAAAAACATTAGAGCTCGTATCCTCATACTCACAGCCGTGAAGGTACACGAATAAAAAAGGATTAGAGTTCACTCGAACGCAACGAACTGTAATTTGAACTCCAATATCAGGGAACGAGGACTGTTTTTGATCAATGGTTATGTCAGAAAGAAAGCCCAGTTTATGTTTGGAAAGTTTAATGTTTCGGCGTTTGGGCGTGCACGCATAATTTGTGTATTATACAGACTTTTTAAAATTTGTCTTTGTTTGTTGTTTCATATATTGAGTCTGTTTCGTGTGAGTGGGTATATGTGTATTTTGAGTGCATTTATAATTTATGAAACAAGCAGACTGCTAGTTAAGGCAATTTTTTGCCTGTGTTTGTGTTTGAAGGTCGTTTGAGGTGGCTATTTCTAGTTCCTTTGAGTAATAACGTGTTCATTTTGTGTATGCATTTTTTTATCTTACAATTTTGTAGCGTTTGGTGTTTATGGCGTATATTTTGTGGGTTTACGTTTTGCGAATTGGAGTTCAAATTATAGTTCGTTGCGTTCGAGTGAACTCTAATCCGTTTTTATTTGTGTACCTTCACTGCTGTGAGTATGGGGATACGACCTCTAATGTTTTTTTTCTAAATGGTGAAGCCCTTTTTTGCTCATTTAATTTGTTGGCTTTTTTCGCTTCCATTTTATTGTAATTTCTACGGTCTGGTCTATCATGTGTCCACTGTTCACCGATTTTTATTTTCGAAAAAAACGGAACATTAGAAATGCATTATGTTCAGGTTCCGCAGAAGGTTTGCCCCATGATTATTATTTGATGGCAACACATTAGTGTGGTTCTAGATTTAGCATGCGTCATCTCGATGAGTAGTTGATTCTGGATTGTCGCAGTATCATGGCAAACAGGCGCAGAAACAATTCAACTGGCTTCCCGAAGTTCGCATTGAGAAAGTAAATAAGTCACTCAGTCATGTCGGCCGCCCAATTTCTCAAAATTTAAGACTTCGCACCTTACGGTTTAAAACTTAAAGATTTAAGGAAAATGCATGCCCATTTAATTTTGGCTAACTCAAACAACGACAATGTTTTTTTCCCGGCACCCAACCATAATTGTTGCATCTTGTTCGTGTGAGCTATAATCCGATATTGTGCGCCTCGCATACTATAACCCCATTATTACGTATTGCAACATTGTAACATTTTGACATTGTTACCCCCGCCGCCTCCTCCTCCTCCTGTCCAATTATCTGAAATTCTCGTGAGCAAACGATCTCTATACACGGCCTTCATAAACTAGGCGAATTGGGTTAATGTCTTACATAAATGTTCCCTGCACATAAGCTTTAAAGAGTTCTGTTAGGGGTCATTCGAGTCCATGGTCCCAGGGAGGAATTCCCTCCCTTCCTTCTCTCCCTGTTCAGTGCGTCGCTGAGTCGACACGGTCAACTAAGAGATCGGGGGAAGCGCTGTAACCGGATAGGCTCTAAAGCGAAAGTAAAATGTCTTAGCTCCCCGGATCCCATTGGGAAGTTCCCCAATGGGACCCGGTGAGGTGAAACTCTTTACTCTTTGTGCTTATTTTACTCTTGTTTTCATGCTTTCAAAGTGCGACGAAAATTTAAACTTTAAAGGGCACGACCCGTTTGTACTTGACTTTTCCGCAGATCACGTGAGCCTAGCACGTCTGCCAATGCAACATTTTGGCAGGAATTGCTGCCAACACGACGATCCGCGCAGTCGCTGTCCTTGGAGGAGTTGCTGTCCTATTTCAACAACGTGTTAGTAGATCGTGCAGTGGGGGTGAGAGGGCTTTCCCGCAGCGCTGAAAACGGGTGGTAGGGTCCCCTTTAAAACAAAAGGGGATTATTAGTAGAAAATTAAATCGTGAAATCAAATTTTTGCGCAAATGGAGACAACTTTTTGAATCATGGTGGTCATGGGCTAACAGATAAAGGAATAGTAACGAATAAAACGTCGACTCACTTTTCAATTTTGCCAAATACGCACG
>JAHWFP010028620.1:8274-26715 GCA_023313725.1 Lithobius niger
CCCCCCCCCCCCCCCCCCCCAATATGTATGGACATTAAAATATTAAGTTATTAGAATTACAGATGTCATTTTATTTGAGTCCTTTATTTGTCAATGAAGCACCTGCAAGGGCGTAACAAAGTGCATTAAATTGGTGAGGGGGGTGAGCATCCACACTAGACAGGGGATCTGGAAGAGTGCTACGAGCTTTCCCAGTGGGATCCTGGAAGCTGATCGATTTTTAGTTATTCTAAGGCCTTTTCTGGTCAAACACTACGCTTTAGACATTTCTTAGGGGTAAAAAAAAATTAAAGAATAAATGAACAGTAGGGAAGATCTTTTCTTGAAGTAGTCTGACACTCTAACAGTGTGGAAAAATTTGGAACTTCGGTGCCCCTGGAGACAACAGCATTCGTAAATTGCTTGCATGCAAAGAAAGAAAACGTTGAATAAAACATCAGGAAAGAACTTCAACATTAGAAAGGGAAAGACAAACAACTCAGAATTAAAGAAAACGCGCGAATTGACACGCAGAGGGTAGTTGATCTGATAAATAATGATCAAAGAATTTCGTGCAAATGTTAGGCCTAATGCATTACATCGCGAGTTAAAAATTAAGCAAAACCATCGGATTTCACGAAAAATATGTTGTTATTAAAACTTTTTACTTTGGTTCGTCCTCCTTTTTTTTTTGCTTTCGTACTTTTTCATTTTGCTTTCGCTCTTATTTGTATTGCGCAGAGTATAATAATGAATTAAAGCAAAAAAAAAAAAAAAAAAAACAGTATGAAACCAACGTAAAAAAGCTGTAGGTGCATTCCACCAATGAAGGTTAGTTAGTTTTAGCACAGGTTAACAAAGTATGGCATATATGTTTTACATTGGCGTAAGCCGAAAGAATTAAAGCAGTAGCGGTACAGTAAAACCTCTTTAATACGAACTTTAAGGGGACTGCTAAAAATGTTCTTAATAACCGTAGTTCTTATTAAACAGACGAGAGAAATTGGATTGCAACTTTAAAAAAATGTAGCCTACCGGTATACAGTATTTTCTTTTCATTCGTCCTTGACCTTCGCATTTGCGCAAACGGTCAAAACTCTTATCACTTCCCAAGATGAAATCAACTAGCGATTGATGTTTTGCGTGAAACAAAACGAAATTCAATGGGGAGGAAAAAGAAACCGTTACGAACAGCAAATTCGCAAAAATAAGCTAGAATTGTAAATATTTGTTCGTTTTATCCGTACTTTCGTATTAACAGAGTTCGTTATAGCCGTATATATTTAGTTCTGACTGAGTAGCTGACCAACCAAAATCTTGAAAAAAGTTCTTATTAAGCGGGAATTCTTGTTTTCCGAGTTCTTATTAACGAGGTTATACTGTACTGTGTTTATATGCGAAACAATGGGGGGGGGGGGGATCCTTGCTGGTGATTAGCTAAGCTTATCTAAGCGGGATTTAAAATGGAATTTACTGATTTTGAATTAAATTCGGGCATAAAAAAGCAAATCGATTTTTAGCATATACTGAAGGTTAGTACTTTGCAGATCCAGTATTAAGAAAATGCATGGGTAATTTGATTTACGCCATCTGGTGTTCACCTTGGCAAATCCAAACAAAAGAACAAACGCAAACAATCCAATTTTTGCACAAAGCTTCATATAATTATCATAACGTCATTCCACTTTACACAGTGAAAATATACAAAAATGCAAGATTGTTGCAACATTATGCCAACTGGTATAAACAGTGACACGGCATGATTTGTACAATAGTAATGAAAGCATTTTTCATCAAGAATTAGCTATAAACACTTGCAGTACGTAAATAAATTAAACATTTCTGTTTGAATTCCACAGCAACTTGAGTGTATAATTCTGTCGTTCGTCTTCAATTGGCATCCAAAAAGGGAATAATTTCAATAAACGATCTGGTTTTACTTTATTGAGGATATTCAAACAACCGGAGATGTCTAGGCATTCGATCACACCAACACTTCGTTCCTTCAAATTGTCCGTAATGGCAGCAAACGATAAAACGGTTATCTTTGGATTAACAGCTAATGATAATAGTCTTAAATGAAAAGCAGTACGTAAACCCCTAAAAAAAAAAAAAGTGAAAACAATTAATAAATAAAGTGGCTGAAAGTAATACGCTAGCATAAAACTATCTACCAACAACGCAATAACCAACATCGTTGGTAACAGGAAACTCTAGGATCGTTCCCTCCGCAGCAGTGCTAAATTCCAAATATGGAAAGAACCAAAAGTGTTCATATCGAGGGAGGATGTTAGCAGAACAAATTTTTTTAAAAAGCTTAATTAAAAGCAAGAGGCTACTAAAGCCTTACTTTTGTAATTTTTTTTAATGTTAGCTAAGACTCTTAAAAAGCCTTTCAGAAACTTAAGGCTTTCATAAAGCTTTTAGTTTGTTTGCCAGTACGGATTGACCGAATCTACTTTCACCAAATCTTGATCGGATAAGTTACAAGATTTGGCAAATCGGATTTGGATCCTAACAGAATCCAAAATAAAACCTTAGTTGATTGTTTCAGCCATTAGCATTTTATACAGAATAAATTTTCACTTTAGCCGAGTACCGTAAAGCAGTAAATTGAATAAAATTTAAAGACTTGAGTACACATTTTCGCAATTTGTACTTGTACCTTCTGAACAGTTTATGCTAGCCATTGAAACTAGCTCCATTAGAAAGCTGGCGAAAAAATGCTTCAAATGGTATATTGGAATGTCGAAATCGGACAAAAATTAGCAAAGTTATTGAAAATTATCCGGACATAAAAATTTTTTTTACCGAATCCTAAAAATCCGGTTCGGATTCGGTCGATCACTATTTACTTTGTGCGTTGTGATGGCACTATTTTTAATTTCTGATTTAGGTGTTGCTTGTAGATGTTCACAAACCCTTTTGCTAATGTTTGGTTTCTCCCATGTACCCCCCATGCAACGACTGCCCAAGGGGTATGTTGAAGAAACCAAACATAGTTAGCAAAAGGGTCTTCAAACATCTGCAAGAAACAACCAAAGCAGAATTAAAAAGAGTGCCATCGCAATGCACGAAGCAAAAACTGAGCACACCATTTACGGGGAAAACACCCGAGTGTCTCAGCATTCAAACTTCTGTAACGAAAATCACCTGCGAGCAGTTGAGTCCCTGTCGATTTCACACTGGCGTGAGAATAAAATCCCTCTATTGAATGAACACGAACCTTCCTATACTAAATTCATGCAGTTCTCTACATCTATCTAGGACACCAATTCAAAGCTTTAATGTAAAATTCAATTGCAGGTGAATTTTCAGTGGCTGCTATGTGCCACCTTCTCCAGGCCACGCCTCGACAACTTGCAAGCAACTTTGCAAATGTTCACAAATTTGAATTCGGCGCATGATCTCAGTGGGTAGCACCGTCGACACCACGAGCAGCCCAAGTAAGAACCTGAGCAAGACCCACTGAGATCATGCGCCGAATTCAAATTTTTGAACATTTGCAAAGTTGCTTGCAAGTTTTCGAGGTATGGCCTATAGAAGGTGCCACATAGCAGCCACTGAAAATTCGCCTGCAATTAAATTTTACACGAAACTTTTGGTGGTGCGTTGATTGTGATAGGATTGTCTAAATAGTGAATATAACCCAGTCAAACGTTAAACAAATGGAAATTATGAATGCAAATACCGTATTTAGTTCCGTAAAACAGAATTTATATACATACACACATTACGGAGCAAGCTTACATGGCAAATGTGGTGATACACTCATCAGTCAGGCTGCAATCGTCTAGATACAATTCCTCCAAAGAACAATCACCCTACACAAATGAAAACATACCAAATGTAAATTCCTCAGACCATGAAACTCACAGGACCAATTTTTCAGTAACTCATAGTAAAATGCAACAACTGAAAATGTTAATAATTACTAGACAAGTGTGCATAAATCTAGAAATTGAAAACATGTAAGACGAACAGATTGCAATCAAAGAAAATCTCCTACCTGCATCAAGTAGGATTTTAGGTATTGTCCCAACACATTTCTGTTATTTAGACTGCATTCTTTAATGATGGATGTCAAATTGAGGACAGTTATTTGCTTCACTGACAGGCACTTCAATAAATGCCCTACACCCACTACACTCAGCAAATTATATGCCACGTCTAATCTACGCAAGTTGAGGGCTGCTGTAATAATAAGAAAACTAGTTTGACAAGTAATTGTACACAGTCTACGCAAATGAATTACAATTAAAAGAAAAACGTTCTCCTTTTAATGCTGCAGTTAAATTGCAATTTTATGTTGAATTTTTATTTTTCTTCCAGAACAAACAGATCACTTCCAATTAACAGACTCATCACACTATCATACAAGTTTTTTGGTCAGTTTTCCACGTTGTGCTGCACTGATCGTACAGATGGTTTCTACCCCACACTTTGTCAACGATGCTAGAAAATCCCATAATGCAAAGCACGCTCATGGGCCCGTTAACTGGACTTGAATAACGATTCCAGAATGACAAGTAGGATTATAGTAAACTATGAGAGTGTGCGTAAACTGTAGTCTCATTTTATGCACAACAAGGAATTAATAGAGTATACAAGTGTTTGAAATAATGTGACAATTCATCTCCTTTCTGGAGCTCTGATAAAAAAAATGTTGCAGATATACAATTTATAGACGTTTTATACATATTTACTGTCTTCGTGTTACACCCCCCCTCCCTCCCCCACATTTAATATTTTGCACATGTAATAATAATCCTTTTTAATAATCCAGTGAGTTTTGATCCATTTCATTTGCGGGCTTTAGAGCGACGCACAACCGGAAATGGTTGTGCGTTACTAAAACGTGATGTTAAGTTGTTCCTATTCAACCAAAATGCTTGCATGTCTCCTTATATCTCCGTCTAAATTCTTACTTTAAATAAACCCCTCGCAAATTTGGTTATATGACTGCCAAACACTAAAAACCACATAACACAATGCAGCTGAATTAGGGGGTTCCAACACAAGATCCTTAAGCAATTGTCATAAAAGCATGAGAGCTTTAAAGCAAGGGCCTATGCCATTCCACACGGACTAAGACACTGCCATACACGTTGGCTACATACAGGAGCCGGAAGATATGCAATGAATCACTATTAGTAATGTGAATAGATGATCGCACCCACATAGCTTTTCTTTACGAAATTCTGAGGCAAAACCTGGAAAGTAAGACAGCTTTTTAATTTTAAAGACAGAGTTGAAACCAAACCAATATTTATGTACTCCTAGGTGGGTTAGATCTGCAGAAACCTCCGACCGTAAATCGTGTATTAACCGCTCGTGGGCTTACGCAGTTAATTTGACAAAAATCAGGAGGTGAGCATTAAAGAAGGAATAACCGGTTTTCAAATCTTGCTTCTGGACATCTGCCATGCAACATTTAACAATTAAAACCTTTTTGAATGTTGGAAAGCCAATTTTTACGTCCTTTTAATTGGGGAGGAGGGGAGAAAGGCCTCCTCCATGTGAAAAAGACAAAGAAAAGTCAACTGTTACTCCAGTGAGAGAGACGGGGGCCATGAAGCAAGCAGTGGGGCAATTCGATTTCTAACTATCTTTCTATTTACAGCACGTCTTTTGCAGCAGAAAAACTAAAATTGAAGGGGTGGGCATCAACTCGACTATTTCAGGATTTTGACAAAAAGCATTTTAGGGAGGTGGGCGCTAGCTTCGCCTGGATGCTCAATACACGATTTACGGTTTATTGACACGCTATGGGCAGAAATTCTAGTTCACAGATTGGGCATAAAGGACGCAAAAATTTCTACACGTGACTCTTTCAGCCATACACGGCTTAAAGGTGCTACTTCACACAACTGACACAAATGACAACTGTTCCATGAATTACGATGGACAATAACACTCACTTCGTCAGCTTATGATGTAGCTGATGTGAATGGGTTGGAATTTGACATACAAGGATAACAAACGGTTGTAGATTGGCAGCATCAGTATGTATTCAAACGGTTCAGTATAGGCATGACTTAGCTGAGTTATAGATCGGTAGGGCTACCAGTTTGCAACAAATTACTTAAGGCTGCACCAATCACTTTATTTTTTGCCAAACTGATTCAGCATTAAATCGACTCATGCCAAATTGACCAAAACAATAAAGAAAAAAATTTACAAAATAAATTTTCAGTTATCAGCAAGAATTGTTTCACTCATTGAATCACAGGTTCTTAGCAAATTTGCTGCATTTAAAAGGTACATATGTAGTTGTAAGGAGGTTTTTGAAGTAGAGGTTAATCCAAAAACCTGTACTGTTCACATTTCTTCCATAACTTACTGACGAAGAGCTATTAACTTGTGGTTTGGGCCATTGCAAAGCTGTTCTAAACCTTCAAAATAGGCCGATTAGCAGTTAGTTAAAATATTAATCGGGTCGTGTAAGGACATTAACCCTTTAACAATGAAATCGATCACCATAAAATCAATTCGGTGTAGCCTTTACTGCCACACTTCAGAGGAAGGGACATAAACATAAAATTTAAAAAAGTGTATTAAAAAGTACTTTAAGAATAAACAAGGAGCTGTCTCTAACCTTTCAGGACAGGAGCAAGTTGACTTTGGTGGTTGCTTACTGCTAGCTGTGTTAAGTTGCAAGAGGAGATTTGTAGGCAAATCAAAGAAGGCAGTTCTTTAACCAGCTCTCCAAGCAACGAGCTACTTGAATCGCCCAAGAAGTTGTAACTCAAGTTCAAGTCAGTCAACAGCTAGAAATGGAAAAAGTATATATCAGCAACCACAAAACACAACAAAATGTTTATCAAACTAGTGCGCTATCCCAAAACTCCTACAACAAATTTAGCTTTGGAAGAAAGAAAAACCAACATTATCACTCGATATCAACCTCTTCGTGGTTTCACCTTAATGCGGCATGCACTTGGACATGCGTGGCTTAATCTTTGAGACAAGCATATGACATTTAATAACCAAGCAAACTACTCACTGCTAGATGCCCATTAACCTAGTGTTGCTTAGTTATGACTTTAGTCAAAACTCTTTGTCTGTGTGTTTACGGTACATTTGTATACCTTTTTTTTTCTCCATTGTGTGGATTAAAAATACACTGTACAGAATTTGCAGTTAACTGAGGCAATGCCTACGCTCATTTTTACCGCATATTCACCAGTTTGACCCCAACATTTGTGCAATGTTATGGTGTGTGAAATTTATCCAAGTTAGTTGCATCTGTTCACCTAAACTGAAAATAACAACAAACTTCTGGCAAAGCAATTGTGAATTCAGTAAAATAAATCAATCAAGCTGGCCAGCTGTTATTTTTGAGTTGTCACGTGTACACGCGTGTTGAAATTTACTCTACATTTAAACATGCCAGAAGTGAATGGTAAGGCAGTCATAGTAAGGAATTTCGTGTTCTGAGACAGTGTTCAATCTGTGCTCCGTTACGTATTAAAATACTCAAAATCCATAACTACAGTGCTGTACCCTACTTGATTTTCATGTTTCTATTTGGAAGGAGAGACACATGTTGCACTCAAAACAATATCAGTCTGCCTGCTCCACGCTACACACTTCGTGAATTACAAAGTTAGTGAGAAAGTTCTACAAAATTTTAGATTGCTTCAATAAAATTGAAATTTGTTTAGCTTTACTCGTACTAGACGGTCCAAACTTTGGGTTACTCCTTGACCTAGCGAATAAGGTCACATTTTAAATGGATTATTTGGCATTTTGCTGTCTGTCCGTTCTGAGGTAAGGCCTAACACATACACGGAATTTGGTAGGAATTCTTTAGTTCTAAGCCTAATGTGATCTACATTATGGCTTTATCAGGAGTACATGAAGAACTCATGATTCAATGCAATCAAGCATAGTGACCAAATCATAAGCTTTACTAGCCCCTTTAATTTAATGCCAATAGATTTTAAAATCTTGCACGTACACACAACCATCATCAGGGCCATTTAGATGTACTAAGCAATTCTCACATGAAAACCTGGTTATTTAAAATTTGCCAAGATGGATGCTTTAACCTGTCATAAGCTGGTTAGTTAATTTTGTCTAACACTCCTCGTTTCTAACACTGGTGAAAATCAAAGAAGGAGGCGCCGTCGAAAAAACGACTTTTGGTTTGTTACTTCTAAAGCCGTTGGCTCACACGTTTGGAACTCTTTCGTTTTGACGAAGTAGATGAAATAAAGATGTACTTAAGAATGGGAAGAACAAACTTGAGCAACAACTGCAACTAGCTTGCGTCAAAATAAAAGCGACTCAACTACGTGAAGCAAAGATCGACGCCAATACAGTAATCGAAGTGAACTATACGACTAGTCATATTACCCTTGCTAGTATATATAACGGGTAAAGACTGAGAAACTAGTACCATTAAATTCTTGTCACTAAATTAAGCCAGTATACGCTCACATTGTTTATTACAATGGAGCAGTAAATTTCTTGGTTTTATTGCGAGCGTGCAGCAAAGACTACAACGAAAGTTAAATTGTTTGATATTCTTTAATTTTTTTTTATCATTTCTTGAATGGAATGGGGAGGGGGATAAACAAAGTCTAGTGCTCACAAAACAAGTAGTGATTACTGAAGTAAATTAATTTTATTTACAAAAATGCACAGTACCTGTAATGGTTTTGTCGCCGACATCATGGCTGCATTTTCTTTACTGATATCAACCAGTGCTTTAAGCCCAACAGATGTGATACTGTTGCAACGGAGATTTAAAGTTAAAAGGTTTGGTAAAGTAGCTAAAGCCTCAGCCAAAACCTACATAAATTGGAACAAACAAATTAGCTTGTGTTTAGTATTCGAAATACTAGAGTCCAATTTATCATAGCATACCTTTATGCCTTCGTCTCCTAAACTGTTTCCACCAAGTGACAGATGTCTTAATCCATACTGACATTTCAAAGAGCGAAAAAGTGGTCCTGCCATGGCTGGCTTTAGTCCCATGTTGTCAAGGACCAAAATTCTTGAATCATTAGCATTTTGAAAAGCTAATTTTACATTAGAATAAACAGCTGAAAAAAAAAGTAAGTCTCACTAAAAAACAATTTAAGCACTACATATTGGTTTTGTTTGATAAAACATAGTTACCAACAAAAATTACTGCGTATTTCAAGGTAATCTTGTTTGAAAAAACGGGCAACCGTCGGAAGACATATTAAAAGACATTAAAATACAAAATATACACTACCACCACTGCAGAACACTTCAGTCAATCTTCAGAGTTCACTGTAAATTTTCGGCGAGTCCTATCGCCTTCTTCAGACCAAAATAAATACTGTAAAAAGAAAAAGCACTACATCATATCACATCACAATCGCCTGCTAGTAAACATTAGTGGTACAGCAGACTAGTGCCGAGTTTCGAATGTTTACTAGCAGACGATTGTGACGCGATATGATGTAGTGCTTTTTGGTTTTTACAGTATTTGTTTTGGTCTGAATAAGGCGATAGGACTCGCCAAAAATTTACAGTGAACTCTGAAACTTGACTGAAGTGTTCTGCTGTGGTGATAGGGCAAAGTAAAACAAAAATCGTTTCAACGTTAATTATTTTAATAAACAAGTTTTTTTTAATTCAAGTTTTTAAGTTTGATTTTAATTTAAAAAAAAATTGATACATCCGGAAAGCAAAAATCTTAAATCTAAACTGAACGGAACCGGTTTATTGGTATCGGAACCGGTATCGGAATAGGAATTATGGTACAAGTACACCACTATCTGACTTGCCAAGTAGACTTCTTTGTACTGAAGAAATGTTAGATGAGACTGCTAACTTCAAATTGATGAGGATGAAGTCTTAAAGTTATTCGACGTCGAAAAACTTTTTCCTAGTCTGTCACACTGGCTTGTCTTGCCAATGCTAGCCATTTCGTCCCAGCTTGAGATCCCAGGGCAAAAAGGATGGAAATGACAAGGTGCTGCTCAGCGCATTCTTGGCGTTCATCTGTCAAGTACGAGGGTCAGACATTCTGGCAGACGAAGGGTGCCCCCATGGGTACCCCCTACTCTTGCTCACCGGTTGTGACCGAAATGGTGCTCCAACATCTTGATGCGTTTACGAAAGTGTATTTCCCTGCCCTTAAGACTTAAGAGGTTTGTAAATGGAAGAGGTGTGAACCTACGAATGTGCTGCATGTGCTTAAAGGCTGGACCGAGGGGTTGGGTTTTACAATTGAAGAGGAAGAGAACGGGTACTCCCTTTCCTCGATGTGTGGTCCGATGTCAGTACAAAACACAGCAGACGATCGGACGTGACGAAGAAGCGGTGGTGAGCTGCAATTGCCTGAAGAAGATGGTAATCTGAGCCTTTTTCCATCTCCAGAATGAAGACTATCTTTTCCTTTGAAATTATTTGTTTCCTACTATACAATGAACTTTTCCTTTCAAAGTAAGCGGCACAGCATTTTTTAAATCACTGCTACTTAACAATGTACAAAAAGTTGATTTTCAAAGAAAATTCTTCCGTCTGTTGCCTTTGCTGAACAGCTTAATACCAAGTCTTCTGGTCAGACGTACTGGTAAATTTTACTTTTACTTCATAGTAGCTAGAACGTTTGGCATCCCCACGAAGTGCCTAATGATGATCTTGAACAGCAGGCACAAAGGTTAGGCAAGCTACACTCGACCAATGTTATGTTCTTGAAGAAATTTGATGCAGTAGTTGCGCATTATTTTAAGGATATTTCATTTAATTTACAAGTTTACGCAAACAGAATAAATGAATGGAGCAAGAAAGAGCCATAGTTGTGGACCATTGAGGCCTAGTCCACAAGTTGCAATGAAGGTCTTTCTCTACAGCATGTAACCAAAGAGCTTCCCATTTCTTCCTTGAAAGCCAGTACTGTACTTGTAATCATTGTCCAAATTTCATTTAACATCTTGGACAGAGTAAAATGTTTAACAAAAAGGCCAAGTAAAATAACGTAGGAATATAATTTAGTTCTGCAGAACACAATCAGCCAAACGAGAGACGCTACACATTATACATTAGTTTATTTTCTATATTCATAGGGCAGAAATCTGTACGATTTTTGCCCGGTACTCTGCCTCACATATTGCCCTCCCCCAAATCCACTCGAAAGTATTTGAGATAGGAATCTCATCATTGAACTTGCGCATTTCATGCACCAAGAAATCTCCTCAAAAGCAGAACAAAACTAATAACTTTATGGCATCCCAATTAAACAAACAGATACACAGAATCCAAATTTAATCGAGTATTCAACTTTGCTAAAATCACTTGCTTGGCCAACCACTCAAAAAGTCCTAAGGACAAGTTGCTTAACAAGACACTAGCGTTATTTATTACGTATTATGAAAAATTGGCAAGCGACGGAAATTTGAATACATATTGGTAAAAAACGAACACTTTTTCCACCAGAAAAAAGAGAATACAGTTCCGGTTACTGTTAGTCCTTTAAATTTTCGGCGAAGTAACGTTCTCTTTCTTCAGAAATATTTTTCAAAATGACTTAATTCACTTAATGATTCCTCACATGGCCATTTTTTAAATCCTGTGTAACAACCATGTGAGGAAGTCAGTAAGTGCGTTTGGAGAAACATTTCTGAAGAAGAACGTTACTTTTCCGAAAATTTAAAGGACTAACAGTAACCTGAACTAAGGACGGCAAAGACAAAGGCTCAACAAGATTAAAATATGCACAGATGCAAACCTATTTATGTTGCCTTATGGACTTATATGTCAGACTGCCTGAGCGGGGAACCGAACCCACGACCTTTCAAACCAAAGGCCGAGGTCCTACCGCCGAGCCATACTAACACAGCCAAAAGGAAACGTCCATAGGCAGCATTTAACACGCGCATATATACATATAAACATACACTATCCATTCGCTACTGGAGGGACGCTTACTTGCCGCGCCACACTCCAAGTGAAACGAATGGAACACTTAAACGTGAAATAAGGATTAAGGACGGAAAAGCCAAAGGCTTAACAAGAGTTGAATAAATACAGCTGCAAACCTATTTACGTTGGCGTTTGGACTTATATCAGACTGCCTGAGTGGGGAATCGAACCCACGACCTTTGAAACCAAAGGCCGAGGTCTTACCGCTGAGCCATACTGACACAGCTCAGCGGTATACTGAGCCAATCTGTCAGTATGGCTCGGCGGTCTGACCTCGGCCTTTGGTTTCAAAGGTTGTGGGTTCGATTCCCTGCTCAAGCAGTTTGACATTAAGTTCAAAAGGCAATGTAAATAGGTTTTCATCTGTATTTAAGTAACCTGAACTGTATTTTTCTTTTTCTGGTAGAAAAAGTGTTCGTTTTTTACCAAGTTACTACGTGTTGTTACAAATGGGATTCACTAATGTGATTGTATACATTACCTGTATTTAATGAAAGGCAGGCTGCAACGTATCTCTCCGGCAATGGTGGAAGATTCCATTGTTGAATAGACGCTAAAACCTTGGAACAATGATGAAATGAATGATAAGGAATTGTTGCTAATACTACTTTAAAATCAAAATAAATGAAGCCATGTAACCACAATAGGGGTGTGCGAGTAGAATAATTTTAATTAGTCGAGCCGAGTCGAGTTTGCAACAGAAGAATTGAGTATCTAGCCAAGTTCGAGTATTTGGTGAACACGCTTAGTTTGCAAATGTGTTTTTATTTGTTATGTAATAACAACTAAGATACTGCTTAGCAGACTGTGTGGGTCAGCGTCTAGCCGAGTTAAAGTATTTGGTGGACACACTTATTTTGCAAGTGTGTTTTTATTTGTTGTATAATAACTAAGATACTGCTTAGCGGACTCTGTGGGTCAGTGACTACAATTTTTTTTTCAGTTTTTAGGATATAACTTTAAAATGGTTTGAGCTAGTGGATTTTAATTTGCATCACCGGAAAGCTCTCCGGAAAGGATGAATTTGGTATATTTAAACGTCAAAATGGGTCAAAAATTGGCGAAGTTATTGCATTTTCACCGCATTCGAGTTTTCCGAGTAAGGATGCAAGTGACGAGTCAAGTTCGAGCATACGTTGCGTACTTGGCTCGTCTCGAATGTTTCAAGTATCACACATCCCTAGTGTAGCCACAGCAACAAAAAGCGTCACAGATATTTACATACCTCTTCATTTCCATTAACAACATCCAATAGTTTGTCTTGATTATCCAAAGCAGCACCGTCAACAGTGGTCAACTTTAGGACTGGCTTTAGTCCACTTAAACCGTAATAACGAATGGCTGCTTCTTCAGCTAGCCAACCAACAGTTTGACCTATCGAACTAAAAACCACATAACGTTTTCAATATGCAGCAGTTCTAAATAATTCTAAACAACCTTAATTTTATTATAACTGAAACAGTTGAAATTACTTTTGGGGCACAGGCACAAGCAGCAATTTATCTTGAATTCTAACTTTTACTCTCAGAGGGGCACCGGAGACTGAACCAACAGTAGGCAAAGGATTACTTCGTGACACTCTTGCGTGTTCTGTATTTAAACATGCTGATAAAGTATGTTCGTCGGAAGAATCATCGTCTACAACACCATAATCCCTCACATTCTGAAATAACAAAATTATTTTTCAAAAGAAACCAACTCGTACAAATACAACATAACACAGCATTATATGCAATTCCTATACTATGCCTCTTTCACAGACATTTTAAAATACATTGTATTAATCTGTCGTATGGCGACAAGCAGAAGCAAATGAAAGCTCAGTGACAGTTAAGATACAACACATGTTTACCTGTTTAACAGCTTGTAACTTGGTTTGTCGAAATTTGGCTACGTGTAGCTTTGCTTTGCTGTTTGTGGAACGAATTGCTGGTTTTGATGAGGATGACAATTTCGGTCGACTTACAAAACTACTACAAAAACATCAGTAAATTAACAAATTTGTCAAGAAAAAGTTACACAAATTATTTGGTACGTGCATGAAACTAAATCTGAGGCTGCGAAAACAACAACTGAACAGACCCAAGACGATCTGGTGCACAAGCAACCCTTCCCAACGTCGGTAGCCACTTGCCATTTGGCGAGGGGAAATCAACAGTTGGCAACTTGGAATTTAGCCTTACTCGCCAAAACGGCGACTAGCTGCAGAGCGTGACACTAGAAAAGGGGTATCTCTGGAACCATATAAGTTATAGATGAACGGTTTGCGGCATTATGCTCAGATTTATGAGGGCTATATAACTGGATTTTCTGCATTAATACTGGAGTTTAAGAAAATTGCACAATTGTGTTAATGCATAAATTAGAGAACCCTTGCATCATAAAGACGTTATTGGTATGTGGTAAGTAGAAATTGTGAAATGGCAAGTGCTTTGTAAGGTCTACTGGCCTAGGGGCGACTGCTACTAGATTGACTTTGGAAAGGGTTGTGTACAAGTGACCAGCTGACTTCACACAGGAAAAGATGAACTGACTGCAGAGTATCCCATTCCACTTTGAGGAAGCGGTATGCATGCACTTGTCAGCCAAGTTCCTTCGTTTTTCCCCCTAACTTTCTTTCCCCCCTTTTTTGTTCATGCACCTTGTCATGTGGGTAAAGTTAACTAATACGTTACGACTATTTAAGTAAAGCAAATAATTCTTAGACACACGGGCAGGCATTTTAACTTCAAACTAAAAGTAGTTCAATTATCGTAACCCATCAATTCAGACTATTACCACATTTACCGAATGTAAGACGACTCAAATATAACACTAGTAGGGATTTTGGGCTGCCATATTCCAAAGAAATAAATGGCTGCGATTATAACATGGGTGACTTGAGGAAGGCTTTCATCCTCTAAGGCAAATTTCAAAATATATTTAGCTTTTGCTAAATAATCCAAACATTCAAACATTAAAATCGGCCAAAATTTGACCAGAGTTATGGAGTTGCACGCAAGTATGAAACGATGTTGCTGTTTTAATGGTATAAAATTTGAAAAAAGGTACCATCTTATATTCGGGGACATACAGTATTTGGACTGGAAAACCCATACTTAAAGAGCCTACTAATATTCTTTCCATGGCAACTTACTCCAAATTAGATTTGTTCGAAGTACGCCGTGAAGTGGCAAATATTTCTTCAATGTCTCCTTTTTTCTTCTGGCTGGTAGAAGGTTGGATGATGTCTTCAATCAACCAGTCGTCAACAATTATTTCATTCTCATTAATTAACGCCGATTTTACGTGTTTTTCTGGTGGGGGAATAACAATACTCTCTTCGCCCAAACGCGCTGTTGCACTTCGCATACTTGAAATTGCGTTTATGTATTCTTGTCTGGCTTGTGACGAATCATCTATATCAGAACTATATTTTGGTGAGCACGCAATGAGGATATCTTCTGAGTCTGAGTTAGAATCAATGTCTTGAGTAGGTGGTATTGGTTCATCATAAAGTTCATGTAGAGTATGGTTCGCTGACGTGTTTTCTTTTTTCCTATTTTTATATTGTCTAACTTGCTGTTCTTCTTCTGATGAATACAACATTTCTGCTGGTCGCTTTTTCCTCTAGAACAACAACAAAATATTCAATACATATTTAGGCTACTAAAAGATGCAGACTATACTAGAAAACAGTTTGCTTTGTTTGGGCCGTGCCTTACCATGCGATTTACTGCTAATGACTTTCACACATTTAAAAAATAAAAATATCAATACTTTGTCACGGTTGACTCCATCACGAATACAAACCTCTGCCCTTCCAGTCAAAGCTAAATTTATTTTCCAAATTTATTCAGTTTTTTCCCCCAACAAATGCGCTCCATGTCTAGACCCCTGAAAGTTTCCGGCCATATCTGCTTGTCGTACCGCCAGCACTAGTACGACCTCGCTACGCATGTGCACTCTTAACGTTTTTGTTTGTGGCAGACCGTCTTTGACTTGGAAAAGAGGAGAGGAAGGGCAGGTCAACGGAG
Source organism: Lithobius niger (assembly GCA_023313725.1). Classification (NCBI taxonomy): domain Eukaryota; kingdom Metazoa; phylum Arthropoda; class Chilopoda; order Lithobiomorpha; family Lithobiidae; genus Lithobius; species Lithobius niger. Next base: position 24,177 of record JAHWFP010028620.1, read on the forward strand.
GTTAGCACGTTCTCGTAAAAACAAATTTAGCCCTAACCAAAAGGGTAAATTTATGTTTTTAGCGACACACACCCACCTCCGTTTTTAGGTAGAAGTTGTCCGTAGAGGAGGAGGTACCAAAGACCACCTTTCTCCACAAGCGAAGCGGTCGACCTAGCTCTCTCCCCTTCCCGCCTGGCACGACACAAATGCACCTAGGGAATATAAGTCATACAACTCGTCACACATCTGTCGGAGATAATGGGAGGTAAAAGTTTTAACAGAGTTCCACGAAGCGGCAGGTAGAATTCCATCCACAGGCACACCAGGCCGCCTAGAACGTCGCCAGGGCCCTTACTTCATGCGCCATGACCCAAAAATAAGCAGCGCGTCCGCACAGACTCGTACTCATAAACTTTCCTTATCATACAGAAAATCCAGTTGGAAACATTTGCTGGTGTCACTTTAGTCGTCGAGCCCCAATAAGATAATAACAGATCCAAATGTCCTCGCCAAAAGGTCAAATGAGAATTTGCCTTGAGGTAGTAATGCAGTGCAGGGACATGACGCTCCTGTAGTCTTTAGGTTTTCATTCTGAAGGACAAACTTGGCAGTAGTGTTACCGCAGAATGGTTCCTCAGAAAGCGTAACTGACCTGGAGCGATGACCAGGTCGTAACCCCCCCCCCCCAACCAGAAAAACAAGTCTTCTGTGCACAATTGAAAAAGGAGCCGTTCCCAGAAATTCATAGGGGGTACTACTGAGCTACACCCCAGAATTGTCATCCAGATGGAAAACTATGTCAAACCAACACCTGTCATTCCCAAAGGCTAGCATTAAGTCCATAACATGGAAATTGGACGTCACGTCAGTCACAGCGGAGATAATAGAACCGAGTCGACCGTTGATCGATAATCCTTTATCGCTGTAAGCTTGAGACCATCTTCAAACAGCTGGTTTGGAAACAACATCCCATTCATCAAAGTGGGATCTCTACTATTGTCCTGTTGCTTGAGACACCAAAGTAGTACACTTTTTCAACTTGGGAGTCTTAGATCCTTGAGGTACTGCCGCAAACATATCTGGCGAGTGGTTGGTAACCCAAGGAGAAAATAATTTTACCAACAAGAGTTACCTGAAAGCAGCCAACCGTGTTCAGTGAACACCTCTGGATTGAAGTGCATTGTCTTTGCCATATATTAAGTCAGCATCTCTGGCAATGTCCTCGACTGACTGATCAGCACACAGCAGTTGTACAAACCAAGGTGCCGCCTTCCAAAGCATGGCAACGAGAATGAACTTCTCCGTGTAGGTCCGAGTCTTCCGGTGAACTCAAGGAAGAAGAATGAAAGAAGGGACAGGTAACAATGGGGGCTGTTCCAATTGACTGCCAGGAGAGGGGTGACAAACTGAGGAAACCTCTTGTTCATGCAACTCATGGTCGGCTGATCCAGTGTCGCTGAAGCGATCGCGAACCCAGAGTGGCTGCGACTGAAATAGGCCTAACACGCATTATTTCACCACCCGTTAATTTCTCACTGTTTCGTTTTCCATGGTGAGTGACTTCTATTTTGCCAGGGCACACTTCCAACTCGTATCCAAAGATACCAATTCAGATTCATTCGCTAACAGGAAAAACCCCAATCGTCCATAAGAGATTGACTGATTCCATTCTAACGCAGCTCAGGCAACGGATGTTGGAACAGCTGCTGTGGGTGGCTGCAAAAAAAATCAGTATCTGGTTGTAGCTTCCTAGCTCCGTCATACAACATTGATTTTCGATGTAGTTTCTGTGCCTTCATCTGCTTCATCCTAGTTTAAGACCTGTCCCAACACTTCTTTATCTTTTTCCACGTCAGACAAAGCTAACTAAGCTTCATGTTCGGAAGGCAATCGCAACATGCGCGGCACAACTCGTGTGGATCCACATGAATTGCCCATTGACAGCATGGGAAATGATGATGTCAGGCATACTAATCAATTCCATGAAATAAATTCGGGACTTCCCATACACGATACAAAACACCAAAGTGTATGCCTCAGCCAGTAAATGGCAAGAAACGTAAAGAACAGGAGGGACTTCAAAATGCGATCCGTCAAGATGGCTGTCTTGAACACACATCGTTGGAGTGCCCATGTACCGTGAGATGCGAAACAGGGGCACGGCAAGAGGCAATGACCGAAACCTTGTGTGCGGGTCTAGACATGGAGCGCATTTGTTGGAACAAACTGCATAAAACAGAGGTGAGTATGTTAAAGCTAAAAACTGAAGAGGAATCATGGAATCGGAGGAGAAAACTGAAGTTAAAGGACAAGAAAAACTAATTCAATTAGGCCTACCTTCACAACAGTAGTAGGGGGAGTAAAATCTTCACTGTCAGTTGAGGTATCACCATTCTGTGACCTACTAAATTAAATTAATAAAATTATAACGCAATTTGCGGTATTAGGCAATTGTGGCAAGCTGTTACGTGAGAAACATGGCAGCCACAGTTACAGGGTGGTTCACAAAAAACTGACGACCCTAAATTTTCTAAGTCCAACTTTTCTAGTTAGCACC
>JAHWFP010028620.1:31715-43853 GCA_023313725.1 Lithobius niger
AAAGTCCTGGGTTCGATTCCCCGCTCAGGCAGTCTGACATGTAAGTCCAAAAGGCAACGTAAATAGGCTTGCATCTGTATTTACTAAAGAGGAAAGTGGCAAGACTTGCATAAAACAATAATGAAAGCAATATCGGCAAATAACTTACATCATTAGTTTTTGCCACGGCAGAAGCACCTCTTTCCATCAAAAGCCTCATAATTTTTATATTTCCGCAACTTGCAGCATCATGCAATGGTGTAATACCATCACAGTATACACCACCCCTATCATTCACCCATGCTCCGTGATCTAGTAAGTACTCCACAATGTCGTAGCAATCGTGATTAGCTGCTTCATGAAGAGGAAGCCAGCCACAGTTGTCACGAGGATTTACAGGATGACCCTAAAACGATAAAAACATGTTTTAGTTATTTTTAACGACCATATTCCATCTTAGTCCTTCATTAGTCATCCATCCTAATGGGCGATGGTAGCAACTGTTTAATACTGCTGTACGAGACATCATGTAAAGGGCACGATTCTGCTCCTGTGTACTACCTTTTTTTCAGACCGGTGAAACCAACTGAAAGTAAAATTAAGAGATCACAATATAATGAGGCCTTTGTAGACTTCCATGGCCTAACTTTCAACAGAATTCCACACTTTCACTTGTGGCATTCAGTTACCCCTTCTACAACCACCTTAATGTTTTATTCAGTTCCTTCCTATTGCCATTTTTATATACACCGTCCCTTCTCACACTGGGCTCACTTTTATGACCAGACTAAGACAATAATTTTCTGCGGCCATCATTCACAACATTCCGTGGGAACAATTACCGTTTTTCACGGTGAATTAAAAAAGGTTATATTAAGGAGAAAACAGTTAAATTTTGGTGTCAGATCGGTCGCTTACTACTGAAAAGGTGTGGTTGCTTGTTCACAACAATGTGTGTGCATCTTAACAATCTAGAATTCACATAAAAGTTTAAATTTATGCCTGCACCTGCCATTATGAAAACTTAATTGTTGAATAAAGCCAAAATAAGACAAAATCCATAAAAATTCGCCAAGTATTTGGGATTTCCATGAAAAATTCAACTTTTCAAGATTACCACGATTTTTAAAATGGTCCCACACATGTGGGCACATCAAGAAATTTCGAGCTAAAACAAATACTGCTAATTCTGCAATTTTTTGAAAATCACAGAATAGTAGAAAATCATTGTCCCTGCTAATAATGACATGCTCAATGCTAAAGTCTACTTCGGTATTGCTCTTTGTATGTGAACAGAGTGCCTAAGAAAAGTTTACCTAATTTCTTCTCTATACAGTATATCCATCAAGCTGGAAAACCTTTCGGGTTTGGCAAGAGTTAAGAAGAATTCACACCATATACAAATTTTTCTTGGAGAGCCAATGATAAAAATAAATACCACAAAAATGGTATTGCATCTTTATTGTGCCAAACTATTATCACACCACAGTCAACTAGTACGACAGACTTAAAGACATTACAAGAAAGCTAAAAAAAAAAAAAAAGATCAACTATGCTCAGTTCACATTTGTTATACAGTAAAACCTCGATTATCCGAACTAATTGGGACCAAGGGTAGTTCGGATAAAACGATTAATGTTACTAAACCAGACATACTGCATGGAAGGAGAAAATTACGAGCAAAACCTGTATTGTTTACCTAAATAACCTTTATTCATATTTTCAAGATTGCCAATCAGTGAAGGAATGAATGCGTTTAAACTATTTTGCTAATAATATTAAAACACAGTATTAAACTAAAATGGTACTGTACCATAAATTAAAAATTAATTAAAAAACTAAAACCCATATGAATGACCAAGATTGATTTGGTATAAATCATTCTATGCTGCCAGTAAATCTTGCGCTAGGCTTAATCACAATATATATTTATACCTTAATCAGTAATTTGTTAACGTCGTGAAAACTAACGTGAAATTGGTTCTGTGTCATGTACACACACAGCGCTTGGTTTAAGTGAACGGAGGCGAACTCATTAAACATGCATCGTTCAGCCGCCGTCTTGTCGCGTTTGCAATCCGAGAATCCTGGGAAAATCCGCTTTCCTGCTGTCATCAATGTCACTGCCTTATCCCTCCAATTAACTGCTCCGTTTAAAAAGCCGTTGGCACGTTCTGTAGTATCGCGACTCACAAGCTCCGATTGGTTCATTTGTGGCACGTGACATTGGGGCCAATCAGAATGTGACGTCACGCGAAGCGAGTCAAGGTCGCCTCCATTGGAACTAGTGTGAGCACTTTCTTTGTGAATGGCCGGCTAGGAGCCAATGATGGCGGCTCGCGACAGATTGCAGAGCGCTATCGCCGATCGGCAATATTTGAGGCCATATAACAACTTTACTTGCACTGTAACAAAAATATAAAAAAAAGATTTCGGAGTTGGTAAAAAATACTGTAGGAGAACAACCAGGCATTCCAAGATTAACTGGGTTCAGCAAGTATTGATATTTTCTTTAGGCCTACTTGGAGTTGGCCGGTTTTTTTGGCCAAGAACAGTTAAGGATAATTGGGGTTCAAATAACTGAGATTATACTGTACAAGGTAATTTAAAATTACGTAAAACTCAACATTATTTTAAGTTCAGGAGGGGCGGAGAAAAGTCTGTATGTCTAAACGTTTTTCTAAAGCCAAGAGAGGACTCTCCATCAAGGATATAGGGAAACAAAAGTGACATTTACCAGAGATTTATTATTTTGGGAATTACAACTCGAACATAGTCGTAAAATTTCAAGTCCATAGTACCTTTTCTATTAGGCGCCGGACCTGGTTTAAATTCCCCGCAATGCAGGCTCTATGAAGCGGCGTTTCTCCTTTCTCGTTTCTCTGAAGAAAAAAAAAACATTTTAAACCAGGGCTGTGCAATAACCAATTTTTTTGTTTCGATACCGATACTTTTTGCAACTAAGTATTGGTATCCCGATATGTTTGCGATACCGATACTTTTACGATACTGATGCTTCTTATGGTACCAGTATTTTTTGTGGTACGGATACTTGCGATACCAGTACGTTTTGTGGTCGGATACTTGCGATACCAGTACTTTTTGTGGTAGATACTTGCGATACCTATACTTTTTTTTTTATTTTAACCACTGTTACTTGAATACAAAATCGTGACACATGCTGAAATACATTGAAAATTCCATAACGGCTTCTACTCTGAAAGTTCGTCATTCTTGATAATTGATTGTATTTTGATTCTGAAATTGTGCGTAACAATCTGTTTTCAACAATCAATTATCAAGCATGCTGAAATACTGAATACTTTTCAAAATGTTTTTTTTTTTTAACTGTGTTTCTGTTTAATTTAGGAACACTTCATAAAGTTGTTGATGACAGCTCTTATTTATGAATATTTTTTCCTCTTAAGCTAAGATATGAAGAGGAAAGGTTTTAACCGGTTTAGATCCGAAAGACGATATATCGTTGAAACAAAACTGTGTTTAGGACCGGTAGGTCACTCGATATTCAATAGAAGTCGAGAATATGTTCGAAACTTTTCAATACTGTCGATACTTTTCGATACCTTGGGTCCAGTTTCGATGCCGATTCTGATACCACTCGAGTATCGGTCTCGAAATTCGATGGTATTGCACATTCCTGTTTTAAAAGCAGCGTAAAACATGAAATTAAGTCAACCTTTATGTTCACGTATGTTAGTGCTTTATTGCATAATTTATACGTACCTTACTTAAAATTGGTCGACTGTTTGCATTCTTTCGAGGAGAGTTGTATTCTTCCATCTCGCCCTCACTGTCAGATAAATCTATAATAATAACAAATAAAAAAGTTATTATATTTGCACCGATACCAACTTTACCCAGCCGATAATGATAGTTTAAAAATTTTGCTCTACCAGTACCAATAAATAGGCTACATCCAAAATTTAATCCTCAATTTTTTTATTAATGATGTAGTTTTATTCAAAAGTCCAATAATTATTAGATGCAAAGTTTAAACTAGTAACCAACAGTTAAAAGACAATCAGTGATTTCCAGAGCAAAACGCCGCAAACTGAATGTCGTAATCTTTAATGGTTCCCAGAGTTGATTAAACCTCATTATAACAAACCTCTTACAACAATAAACTTGCTATAACACTATTTTCGTAGCTATTCATGCAACAATGCATGTAAAAGTGATTGTTTGTAGCGATAAACCTGACATAACATTCAACTTCCAAGGACCCTTGGATGTCGTTATAAGGAGGTTTCACTTTATCAAAATTTAGTATAAGTTGCAGATACTGATACCGCAATATCGGCAACCGATCCAATCCAATATCTGTATTGGTGCAGCCTTAGTTGCTGTCAAAATTAGAAGTTGTATACGTAACTGCAGTAAATTTTATATAAAACGTAGCAAACAGAAATCTTTCTTTGGTTTATGACTAGTGTAGCTTACGGTGAATAGGTGTGTGTGAGCCTCAAAAGTTTTAAGTTTGAGTCGAGTTTCCTATCTGCTCAAACTGGACTCGATTGAGCCCAACCAAACTCGACTCTGGTAAAAATGCGATAACTTAGCCAATTTTTGATCAATTTTGACGCTCAAATATACCAAATTCATCGTCTCGAGCGCTTTCTGGTGGTGCAAATTAAAAACTACTAGCTCAAACTATTTTAAAGTTATATCCTAAAAACTGGAAAACTAGGTTTAGACATTGATCCGCATAGTCTGTTAAAGCAGCATCTAACTCGTTATTACTCGTAAATACACTTTCAAAATAAGTGTGTTAACCAAATACTCGAACTCGGCTCGTTACTTAATTCTTCTTTTGCAAACTTGGCTCGGCCCGAATTAAAAGGATTCTCCTCACACACCCCAAACAGCGAAGATATAGAACTATAAAAATATTGTAGCACCAGAACCTTATATGAGAGGCCTACCTGAAATGTCGCTCGATTCTGTCGGTCGAGTGTTTTGACTACTTCCACAATTTGATGCTGATTCATCATCTGATGACAAGTCATATTGTTCTTTCATAGAGTTTAACATTTCAAATGTTGTAGCACATTCGTCTTGGCATTCAAATTTTTCTTGTGCACAAATTAATGCCTTCAAACAACTAATCTGTTCATACAATAAACACTGTCATTAATGATCTAATCCTGAAATAGCAATAAAAGTAATGCAATTACATGTTGAGTCGTACTATAATAAAATGAAGAAGGGAAACAAAACGTCTAACTTCGACACATACTATACTAACAGTGCATTAACCTGACTGTCGGGTGGGCGATAAAGAGGTTACAGATCATTTACCTGTAGCTTCGGTTTTTTGGCTTTTTTTGCCTTTTGCAAAGCAATCTCAAGAACTTCTTTTACTTTTGTGTAAGGTGCCCCACTCAGTAATTCACAGTCAGATATATTCAGCAAAGTTTTACACTCCTAAAACGAAAGAAAGAAATAGCCACTGATTCATTCACAGGTAATGGAGACACTTCGATCTTGGAAATTACTCATTACGCTCACTTTCAAAAACAGGATACTGTCAGTATCTTCGAATTTTCGATTGTATTTTAACAATTTCATCAGGCAGGGTCAAGAAAATTGAGTCTTCTGGTTACATTTTAGATGGCATACTGAAGCAAATATGGAGTGAAAGAAGCAAGTAATAAATGTGACTAGGCCTTGTTTATTGCGAGAACCATGTAACATTGTAAATATATTGGTGGCCATGCCGCTTGTTGTGCTTATCTTGTAAATATCGGAGGCCGTGGACGTACTTTTCTTGAAGCAAGCAGACGAAAAAAAAAAAAAAAACAAGCAGACGAAAATGTAACCAGAAGACTCAATTTTCTTGACCCTTCCTGATGAAGATTGTTGAAATACAATCGAAAATTTGCAAGATACTGACAGTATCCTGTTTTTGAAAGTGAGCGTAATGAGTAATTTCCAAGATCGAAGTGAATCAACAGCGTTTCAAAGTAATACAAGTAAGTCTAACGGTTTATTTTGAAGTATAGGAGCATGAACAGGTAACTAAAAAAAGGGAAAATAAACACTAACCTCAACATAGTTTCCTGCTCGACACTCAATTTCTTTGTAGTTATATTCTATAGCCTCACTGTATTGCTTCAGATCCATATAAGTTTGAGCAATACTGTAATATAAAGGACCCTTTTCTGGAGCGGAGTAACCCAACTTTTCAGCACAATTTAACTGTAAAACAAAATTACCAAAGTCAAAGTAATTCACTATAATTTCGACTTTCGAACTTTACCCATTGCTAACGGAACTGAAGTTCTGTAGAAACCTGAACCAGACCTTTTTCACATTAACAGACACCTTCTAGAGCATGCCACCACGCGGAAGGAAATATAAACATTAAGACCCAGCGCCGGCGAATCATGTGAGGTTTTCAGGGAACCTGAACAACGTGAGGAATCAGAGCCCAGTGGTCAGAGTAGTTGGCTATCAGCCAAGTAAATGCTAGATTGCATCCCACTACTTCAGCTAAGGTACTTATGGGACTTGAAAAAAATATAAACAGGAACCTGAAAAACATACTTAAAACTGTTAATGTTAAAAAAGAAAGTCTTTAAAGAATTAACAGGGTTTTATTAATATGAATAGTTAATAGTTAAATAAGCACACTGTACAAGTTTTTCCAAAACTGAATGTTTATGCAGGGACAGAATTTTAATATCACGAGAGAGGATCGTAACCACTGCCCGCGCCCCCCCCAACATCTTGCCATAGAAAAAAAACAGTAAAAGGTTTCATAATACGCTTTTAGTATCACCACATTATTTTTTTTACGCAAGTTGTCTTTTGTAATCTTTTTCAAGCACAAAATCCTAACGTGACACAATCAAAACTAGCGAGCAAAGAGCAAGCCTGAGCTAACCAAGCTTCGTTAAGATGGTGCACTACTGGTTGAGCGCAAGAAGATCTCCCATTGGCTCCAGCAAGCGATGACGTCATCAGCTCTCGCAATGGCTACTTTCAGAGACATGGATTTGCAAATCCCGTTGGCTTATTAAACTCTGGAATTTCAAAGGAGGTCTGGACGGAAAAATTCAGTGAAAAACTAAACAATACTTCGAACTGCCTGCTAAATTGAAGCAAGTTGGTAACTACATGGCTGCCACTAGGGTGCGATAGCTTTTCACAAAATGTGACTTCACACATTTTTTTCCTCATAGGTTATAGTAAAATTTTCACATTTTCGCACCTTGGCTTCCCCAACTTTTCATAATTTTCACAGCAGAGATTATATTTTTTTTCCACCATGCTTTGTTGTTGTTAAGGTACAGGCCTAGGTCACATCGGTTTTTTTTGGGGTTTTTTTTTAGGTAAAAGCTTTGGCTGTTTCCAACTCTTTTTTTTTTGCTGCTTATTCACCTAACTGCTGAACTCCTGGCAAAACAGGATCCAATCACCATCTCACGGCAGACTGTTGAAAACTTAGTCGAATAAGCTGAATACGTAAAACGGGAGTTGGAAAAGCGATAAATAGTTTATTTTTTAATTATTCACGGTACATTGCATTTTTTTTTACTAAAATCCAAAAATCAAAATTTTTTCACAATTTTTTTCATTTTTTCACACTTTTATTGGAGAGGCCAGAATTTTACATTTTTTCACATTGGTAGCAGCCCTGTGACTAACTTTATTTTAAGACATAAACTTTATTAGCTTATTAATTTCGTTACTTGTTTTTAATTAGTTTAATATAATTTCTAATATGAATTGCAAAAAAAAAAAAAAAACTTAGAAATTTGCTTCAGACGTTTAGTAATAAACGAAAATGCAAAACGTTGATTCACCTTCGTTTAAACGTTTACATTTTAAACGACACAACCCTAGACGTAACAGTATTTCCCTTTGATTCCTAAATGGCTTGTTTGAATTAGAATCCTCGTTCAGTCCATCTGAACATGAAAATTATCAGGAACTCGTGTTACTGTATTCTGAAAGCCAATGTTGGAAAAGAGAACTAATCAGGCAAACGAATATATAGTTACCAAACTCTGCGACATCAACAACTTTTACGTGTATTTCAGGATACATTTCAGCACAAACAATTCAGTTATGACATCGAACATGATCATTTTCAGCTTACCGTTTTTTGGTAATACTCCAAGGCTTGTTTAAAATTCTTTACAGCTGCAAAAGTATCACCAAGTTTCTCATACAAAGGTAGCCGACTCTTATAATCATCTTCCGAAAGAGGAACAAGGGAATCTTCAACCCGGCACAATATAGTTGCTAAGAGAGCAATCGCAAGGAAAAGTGACTGATGAAAGAGCATAATTTAATTCAATGACAACAATTAACTAAAAAGCACAGAAATAAACAAAAATCGAATGGCACAAGAAAAGGCCACGTTAAATTAAGGGTTCTGGATAATTTGAGACGACCAGTACTGGATTAAATCGGTGCAGTCTTTAATTGTTTATTAAGCACAGATGACCGATTGTTAGGTTGCGTCATAATTTTTAATTTTGTAGGCATTTTATAAAATAACGAATATTCATTAAAAGCCCACACAAAAACTGGGAAATTTAAATTTTAGTATAATAAAGACAAAATTCTTTGCCTGAGGCATTTATAAAAATAAATACAAAATTGTGGCACACTAAGATAGTAGCATTAGTTGTGCTTTTAATAAATTTAGATTCGGTACTTACAATGCTTTAATACATGTTTAATTTCTTGATTGTCGTGCTGATTAGCGGTGTTGAGTTTAAAAGCTTTTTTCAAGTATAGTCGAGCACCCATGTAATCATCGAGGATTAGAAGAATCTGGAAATAATGTTAAAAGGATTAGCAACTTGACAAGATATAAAATTTTAAATTATAACATACGGAGTTTCACATGCAGCCATCAATAGTGACTTTTTCTTAATAAAGGGGGAGGGGAGATGCTTGCACCATCGGTTATGTACGTTTGTTAGCTTACGCATATAGAATTCTAGTTCGATCCTTTGTGAGAATCATACACTTGAGGGCCGATCTGATCTTAACCTATAAGGTTACACACTCCATGTTACCATTCGAACTCCCTCTTTTTGATTTTAGCCCTAACTCCAGGACTCGTAACTGTTTTAAACTTGTTCTTCCCCGGTTTCATTTAAATTCCCGGAGGTCGTCCTTCGCTCTTAGAGTGGTATCTATTTGGAACACTCTCGACAATGAAACTGTTTTAGCCCCATCGCTTCTCCACTGCCACCCTTCGCCCATTCCTTCGTCGCCCTGAACATTCTATTTGGAACCCTTAATTTTCCAGTTCTCTACCATCTTCTTTTTTTTCTTGGGTCTGCTGTTCGCCCTATGTGCGAATAAAATTTTTATTATTATTATTATACAGTGAGTAATTTTGTATACAAGAAATTCAAGTAGGGGTCCATTCCAAATTTATAGTACACTGCACACTATCCTGGGAAATGCGCTACGGACAAGCATGCAAATTTATCTTTGGCTTAGCTTCAGACTGTGCGATGTCACGGTGTAGATACCTTCAAACTGTTGAAGATTTTGTACAATTCATTGGCAGTGTATTAATGAGTCGAGGACGGTTAGTGTTCTCGACTTGCAAGATTGTAGAGCTGCCCGGGATTTTGAATGGTCCTGGAGTTAAAATCCCTTGTAGCCTACAGTAACAATGATAAACTTCAAATTACAATTATTAATTTAAGGTCCTTAACCATAGTTAATTTTTCACTTATACGCAAAATCGTAATTAGGCTAGTGCTCTCGCTGAACCCGGTTATAGTTCGCACAAAGCGATTGTGAGGTTCCAAGACGGCCGTGCTGTTTAGTAGAACACAGGCATGATGCCATCTGGTGGGGAGCCAGGCAAAGCTTTGAAGTTAGTTAATTTTGGGCATAAGAGCAATAAATTAAGCAATTTAAGCTAGTACTAAAGGTAAGTATTTTAGGATAGTGAAAACTAATATTGCATTTACAGTTTCATTTCCTGTATCGAATGAAAACGGATCTTGCCGATCCTCTACTATGGTATAAGCATTAGAACAGTCTCATCAACTATGTTGTTCCCCCAACTATACAAAATACCTGGGCCTTAGAAAGCAGGGTCTCGCATTGCATTTCCTTGTCTTTAAGTTTCTCTGCACATGCAAATGCTTCATCCAAATGCCTCAGTGACTGACTTAAGTTGTCACGACGTCTATATATCCGAGCTAAAGCAAAGTGACAGCGGTGCAAGTCTTCTTTCAAATCATGAGTCCTGCAACAGAGCATGTACGTTAATTTTCCCACAAGACAAAATTTAGGATACAATAAAACTTGCTTTGTTTTAAAATAAAAAAGCTAGTCTACTTCTGCCACAAGTCCTACTAAACATCACAAAAATGTATATCCAACAAAAGCCATTGTAAATAAATTATGGTATGTTATTTACTGCATTTATACACATTGTACAGTATATCTCTGTTATAACGAAATGAACGGGAACCTACCAAAATATTTGTTATATCAGGATTTCTTTATATCCGGGTATTTAAAACAAATTTGTTATAAAAAAACAATATACAGCAAACCTCATTTATAAATTATAATGGTTCTAAGGAATACGGTAAATTTTGTACTTTATATACGGAGTTTGTAAAGCTTACAAGTGAAATAAAAAGAAAAAAAAAACTGCAACAAATAATCGCTCGTTACTTTTTTTTCATCCATGGCACTTATCTTCTAAACAAAAACGCAACAGAACTTGCCTTTTCTTTCAGAATCGGTCTTGCCACTGGCACGAACGTCTATAAACCCGTGATAACTAGAGAGGTGTCAACCATTCTCTTACGGCAGCATCAACGTCGCTGTACACTGCAATGCACATAAGCTTCCTTTGCAAACTGACCCTTGCCATATTGTGCCAAAATCTTTTGACTTAAGAGAACTACAGGGAATTACATTGTTAGCCGCCACCTTAGACTTCTGTTGTCCAGCATCAACTTCTTTTGTCATTGCCACTTTGAACTCGAGTTTTGCTGCACGTTGTGTAGACTTCGTTATTTTTTTTCCGGCTAACACCTGCTCGCACAATGAATGGAAGAGCCGATTACGTTGAATGGAAGAGCGCGCGCGCATTGAATGGAAGAGACATTCATGCTTTCCTTCGTCTACAGAAGTGGGTTAGCCCAAGTGCGAGGAGCACTCAAGAAAGCTCAACCCACGTAGGGGAGCAAGGATGTACCAGGACAGGAAGCAGAAACGAGAGGATCTACTGCCGGCACTCCCATCGGCTACTTTGGGCTGGGAATTTGGTCCGAACCAGATGCGCAAATCTGAAATTCGCTATAATTACTATAAAAATATATTGTCTGGAACACAAAATAGCTTCATTTTATGCAGGATTTCGTTTTATCAGTTCGTTACGTGTGGGATTACAGTAACTGATTTGTATATTGCCAGTAACGGGGCTTTTTAGTGTGTTCATTTAAAACGGGATTTCGTTTTAAGCGGTCTCGTCATAGCCGGGACTTACTGCTATGACCATAAAAAAAAGCTTATAAAAACTAGAGGTTACCAAATGTTTAGGAAGCCCAAAAAATATAACTTGGTTTTAAGCAAAGCAGACAACTTGCTTTTGGTACATTATGAAGTCACATGCAGATGAAACATATTGAAAATTCAGTAACGAAAATTACTATGAAAGTTCATCACATATTTTCATCAAAGTTTGGGAAGAAATACGCACAATTTCAGAACTGAAAGAATATAATCACCAATATTCTTGCAAGTTTTCGACAAACAGCCCGTCTGTCTTTATCAGGAACTACTACTTGTGGGAAAGCTTTTTCCTACATCTTCACCGTGTGTATTACCATTTGAATACAGTGTTCCAACCTGGCGAGCCCTCCCATATTTATTCGGCCCACGACTTCCGTGATCTTTAAGCAAACTGAAAAACTCTTCTTTCAGGAGAAATCGGATTCCTAGATTTAAGGGGCCCTGCGTGTTCATTAAAGTAGCATTACACTTCAAATACTGCTGAATTAAGAGTGATTCGAGGCTTCTTAGATGACAATTAAATGGAGAACTTGACTTCCACAGTGTGGTCATCCTCTCCCATCCTATTTCATGTTTTGTTTCCATGTGATGGGTAGCTATGCTGTTATCTTTTGCTTCGTTACG
>JAHWFP010028620.1:43863-65668 GCA_023313725.1 Lithobius niger
ACCCATCACATGGAAACAAAACATGAAATAGGATAGGAGATCACGACCACACCGCTGAAGTCAAGTTCTCCATTTGATCGTCATCTAAGAAGCCTCGAATCACTCGCCATTCAGTAGCATTTGAACCGTAATGCTACTTTAATGAACACCCAGAGCCCCTTAAATCCAGGAATCCGATTTCTCCTGAAAGAAGAGTTTTTCAGTTTGCTTAAAGATCACGGAAGTCGTGGGCCGAATAAATATGGGAAGGCTGGCCAGGTTGGAACACTGTATTCAAATGGTAATACACACGGTGAAGATGCAGGAAAAAGCTTTCCCACAAGTAGTAGTGCCTGATGAAACAGACGAGCTGTTTGTGGAAAATGTGCAATTTAATATTGGTGATTATATTCTTTCGTTTCTGAAATTGTGCTATTTCTTAACTAGGGAAAAACACACACGACCACCACGCAGAAATACCACAAAGTTCGCTTGAATTTTCGGTGAAGTGCAACGCCCGTTCACCTTCTTCAGAAGTATTTCAACTACACAAAAAACGTCCGAAAACTACATAATGAAAGTTTGTGTATACCAGAATTGATGACGCCTAGTCACCTTGCCAACCAAAGAGGATTGTATACCGTGTGCCTTGCCAGAAGTGTGAATCTGTCTACATCAGAGAAACCAGGAGAACCCTTCTTCAACGCATCAAAGAGCATGAAACTGCAACCATTAAGGGAGATTGTCAGAATGGAATTGCTCAACACCATTTGAGAACGCAACACCCCATTGCCTGGGACAAGGTTTCCATCCTGATGAATTCCAACACGCACAATGATGCACATCTGGGGGCCCTGGAGTCTTTAGCGATTAGACGATTCACAACACTTAACCATCCTTTAATGAACATCACAGGACCGACATTTGATGGCATTGACAGATTGGTGGCACCTACGCTGGCTGCCAAGCTTGACGCTAAGTGGGATATCCAGATGGAAGATAAAGATCAGTGACGCACCCATACACGCGCATGCTTTTGAAATTCTGGAATTCACGAACTTTCATTATGTAGTTTTCGGACGTTTTCTGTGTAGTTGAAATACTTCTGAAGAAGGTGAACGGGTGTTGCACTTCACCGAAAATTCAAGCGAACTTTGTGGTGTTTCTGCGTGGTGGTCGTGTGAGTTTTTCCCTAGTTATGTCGTTTTCAGACCACTGTAGATGCTGGTTGCCGGTATCTTGTGTGTATTTCTTCCCTAACTTTGACGAAAATTTAAGATGAAACATAATTAAATAAAATTAAAAAAAACAATGCTGGATTCTTCCAATACCATCGGGCTGTTGAATTACTTCTGCTGTTGTTTGTGGATAGGAATCAATGGATCTATGTATCCACTCGTAACACCCGGAGGAGCATAAAGGAGTCCTGAAGATTATGCCACCTCATGTTGCACCACTCGTTCTTGCAACCCCATGATCCCAATTTTTACTTTTGAGAAAAACTTATGCTAAAATTATGCAGCATACATTGTTTTCTAATAAATACGTATAAAAAATATTACAGTAGCCATTAAACAACCTTAGAACGAGAAAGGAGTTTGGCTTCCCAAGCAAAGGGAGATTGGAACGGAAATGTGTCTTTCTCGCATCTACTGGGAAGTTAATGTCTCTCAGTACTGCTTTGGTAAAATAAGATTTTGGCGATGTTAAATCAATGTACCTGGTGCAAGGACGTGCTAAAAGATAACCTTGTGACAAGCGGTGGAATGCAAAGCATGGGTTACAACATGGATACATGTCCTATGAACAAGTATGTATTTATATGCTCCTGGTAAGACACAATTGAATACAGTGCAGTATAAGGACTTACACATTGATGTGGATTGCTTGCTTGATGAGTTCAGCACATTGTTTAACATTCCCTTTGTCTTCACACACTAATCCCAGATTCAAGTAAAGCCGACTCTTCATTTCCATTAATTCTTTTTGGCAAACTTTATCTTTTAGTCTAAAAACAGTAAAGTAACATTTTAGGTATTAAACACATATTTTGTAGTAAATCTTTAGGCCATACAAAGTCAAGTGTTTGGTTTACAGGCGCGTGCGGGTGCCTTAAATTATGGCGGGTCAAAATGTCTAATCTCAATCTTGGTCCACCAGCTAAAAATCATATTTTCGCCAAATTTGACCGTTTTTGACATTCCAGTATACCATTTTAACCAGCTCGAAACGAGCTTTTCAATGGTGCAAATTTCAAGCCTTTAGCTCCAACCACTGAGAAGTTATTTGGTAAAAAATCAAATACTTTAATACTAGATGGCATAAATAACATATTAGCACAATAATACACTTTTTTAGGCTGACTGCAAACTCTTGCAGTCTTGAGCTAGGCAACCTTCACCAATGTCGGTCGCCACTCGCCAAATGACGAGGAAAATTCAGCAGTTGGCGACTTGGTTTTTGGAGCTACTCGCCAAAATGGCGACTAATTAACAAAACCCGAAGCTGAAATTGTCATATCTCGGAAACCGTTTTAGATAGAAACGAGCGGTTTGCGGCATTGCGTGCAGAATTACAATGGCTCTCCAACCAAGTGTGCAATACTGTTGCCAGAAACTTAGCTGATTAGAGAGTTAGATTAATGCAAAAAATATTTTTAGCATTAAGTAGCAGCATAACTGCTAAAATTGTTTCTACATGGCGAGGAGGTAATGGGCAATGGCGAGAGCATTTTGATGTCTACCGGCCAAGTGGCGAGTGCCACACAATTCACATTCGTGAAGGTTGGAGCTAGGTACACGTCAATGAAATGTGGTCAGTTAAATAAAATAAAAAATAAAATGCCTGATTGCCTGGTGCTTCAGTTTGCAACCTTGCCCGTATACCAAATTTTTTTTTTTTTGCATGGTCTTAGGTCCATAGTAACAAGGGACGTGGACGTCATGAACACCGAAGAGACTTAAATGTCATATTAGAAGATTGAAGTTTTTTCTGGTACTGTAGTTAAATTTAGTGGATATACCAATACCATGTTTCTGATTCCTAGATTGCTACCAGTACATCATTTCCAACATGATCCACACGTAAGCTTATTTGCACAATTTGTTACGAAATATAAACAAGACATTTTTTGTTAGATAAAACACATGTATTTTTTCTATTCCAGCTTGCATACATGTAGTTTTAGCTTACAGACTATTTAGCAGTTAATTTATCTCATTTTTGGAAACTTGTAAACAAAAAATTGTCGTGATAGTGGGAAGTTCACTCCGAACTTGACAATACTGACGGAACAGGCCATGCTTTGGCGTACGCTCCTTGCTTCCAGTAATCAGGAATTATCTGGGAGGGCCCGACGGTTGGAGCCATAGTGGAGGAAATACAGTTGTGCAGGATCTTTTTCTGCTTGGTGGATGGATGGTGAGATTAGGATTTCACATGACATCAGCTGCTAAGACCCCCAGACCCACGAACAGATTCAGGACAAGCCTTGCAACAATTTGAGGACTCTGTTGCTTCTTAGCCGTTAAGTTGCACCACTTCGCCTTCTTAAATGTTTTACCACGTTGTATGGTTTCAGGAAATAAATAACCATCATCTGCAGTGAATTTGTCCACCAGGCAGAGCCCGACAATCAGATATTTCCCTTTGGTGCTGTACCGTAATTGACATTGGTACACATTGCACAGTAAATTTTTGAATAGCAGTAGCCAGGTTGCTACTTCCGGTATGTGGCCCAGAGCAATGAGCAGCAGAATTGTTCTGGGCCAGAAGCGAGCCCTGTGTAGTCGCCACACCTGTAAAAGGACATTGACTTACTAGAGTCGGTCCAGAGTGCCTTTACACGCTCCATACTTACGGCTGGTGAAAGACTTCGTAGTACGGGACTGGAACCTTTGGAATTCCGTAGACTCGGGGCCGATCTTGCTTTGACCAATCAAATTATCCATGACCAGCTTCCGGTTTTCTTGCCTACAACTATCGGCCAGCTAAGGCCGTCAGACCTCTAGCTCTCACAGCCAATAGAGCTATCTCAATCGACTGCGAGTCGAAATCGAAAAATGACATCCGTTGGCATTAATTTCTGCGCATTCTAGCAAAACAATGGTGGCCTCCATGTCGTGTTTTGGTGACGCAATAATTAAATTGTTGTATCGAACGTACGTAACGTATTCTTACCGCAATTCTTGTGTTTAGTTATTGTGTAAGTGATCCAAAAGTAAAGCATGCATGTCAAAATGGATGTAATTGCCCTTTAATAAACGAACTCGCGGACACCATTTTAAAATTCAAAAACAAACCTTTAAGACAGACTGTAGTAAGTTTTCTTTCTCCAACAGATTGCGGTTTACTGGAATTCGTTTCCACCTGCGGTCGTCTATGTGACAACGGTTGACGCCTTCAAACGTGCAGTGTGGGAGGCTGACCTCTTCAAATTGCTACGACGAGCTTATTAATGCTTGGATCATTGTGGCACTGTAAGTGGTTTACCCTACTGTTACCTTACCCATTAGCGGGTAAAACTTTTTATATTATATTATTATATAGTTGAGAAAAACTAACACAGGCACCACACCCAGCTGGAAGAAGCAACCACCATGTGCAGCATTTTAAAAATTATCATGCAAAGAATTATTGTAGAAGTGTTTTTATAAGACTGCACCGATACTTACGGTATTGGTTCCTGCAACTTTTGCAGAAATATCAATAACTGTGAAACCGTTCGAGATTACGACATGCGGTGTGCGGCATTTTGCTCAGAAAAACACTGAGTGTCTTCCTAGCTAAGTTTTAACTGTAGGTTACTATTTATATTTTTGGTATTTTAATAATATTTAGACTTTTGCAGAAAACTACGTTGATGAAAAATTGGGTTACAATTTTGGATATCGGTAAAATTTATAAAACCGGATCGGTATCGGTGCAGCCTCAGTTTTTTACAATACTTTAATCAGAAAGAACCTACAGCAAGACTAAGAAGAACCAAATGATATTCTCCCTTAGCATGCTACCCCTGCAATGGTGCATCACTTTTGCCGTGACAGTATACTGTGGTACACTTACCTGCTGCATATTCCCAGGCTCTGCATGAAAGCATCTTCGGCTTGATCTAAATAATCATCTGCAGTTGGGCTGCCTATCTGAACAAACGGTTCCGCTTGATACAGATATGTTCTTCCAATGGTGGCATAAGCTCGCTGTTTCTCAACTAGGTTATCTGCTACTTGTGCAAGTTCTGAAAGGATTTTTATTTTCAGTTACGATATGCACACAGAGAACTGTAACACACCAGTAACTTGCAAATAAATGAAAGCCTATTACAGATTTTCAGAGCATTCAAAAATACTCAGGACTTCCGAGAAACACAGTATATTAGAAAGGAAAAACCAGAAAAATTAAATGTCAAACACTTGTAAACGATTAAGAAGAGAAATTAGAAACCCAAATATTATAAAGCATGGCCCTAGAAAAATGAGCAAAAAAAAAACACATTTGTAGCTTAAATTAAAAATAGTGCTTCCTTAGATGTAAAACTAACAATACTGCTAAATGATGTTTATAGTTTGCACACCTCCTAAGGGACCGATGTTACAGAAATTAGCAATAAGTTAATTAGCGTCATCACTGCAACATCAAGGGAAAAAAACAACCATGTCAGTTTTTAATAGGCTTAATACAAATAAAAAATATGTGACCATGAACTGTTCAGTAGTCTGCTGGTTAATTTTTCTACTAGTGAAGTGACGCTGCTAGTTTACAGCCAAAAGATGCCTCGATGCAAAAGAAGTTATTTGCGTACAAGTGCGTGTACTTGGTCAAGTTCGTCAGCAGCACGGGGGACATGCCTTTGTGAACAGGAGCAGCGGGTGCATGGCACTTTCTATTGTTTAGTTTCGTCATTGCGTCAGTTCTTTCCCGCCACTGCTCTATTCACCATTCTTGTTTTTTTTAAAAAAAATTAAACTTCATCTGGAATATTTTCGTTTTAAACCTTTCTACCGCTTTAGCTTTTAGCTTGTCTTACTGAATCCCTCTGGCCGTTCCTGGTGCTGCATGAACGGGCTTCCTCTGGCCCTAAACCGATCACAACATCCTATGCAGGGCAGGGGGCACCTCCCCGCAGCCCAGTCTCTTTAAGGGCTTACGTTCGAGCCGTAATCATCGTCCTGCTTGAAAAAGTTCGCTGTTCAAGGACAGTTGCTGCCCTCGCTTCTACTGCGTCAGGCACGGATCTTCCTAGTCGGGTGGCGAGAGGGGATGGGGAGATCAGGGCCGTATTAAGCCTTGTAGAGGCCTGGTGCTTAAGATTTATTGTGGCCTTATTCCCCACAAGTCCGACAAAAAAAAAGGAGTTTTCTTTTTTCGAACAATCATTTTTTTTTGTAAAAACAGTAATAGTAACATTTTTTTGTATTTAAAATAGAACCTTTTATTTTTCCCGTTACCCTGAGGCAGCAATGAGTCCCTTTTGGTCTCTGGCCTTGGTGCTTCAGCACCCAAAGCAACTCTCTTAATCCAGCCCTGAGGAAGATCACAACATGGCACCCCCATTCGCCAACGTTTTCTTAAGTTTTTTAATTTATGCATCAATTTTAGTGTCGAATAAACCTCTTATGCTATTATCTTTCTGTCCATGTCCCTTTGTCCAGCATAAAATGATAATTATATGTTCACGAATCACCTCAACAAACCAAACAAGCATTAAATCACAAAAAAAACGAAGGATGCTTGAAACAAATTATGGCAAGTAATACAAACACCCATGCTGAAGCTTTGCTCACATAACCCAACAAGACCTTTTCATTGATGTACTTTATCCATTTCCGAGCAACTGAGTTACCAGCTGCCCAATCATGCAGAGATCATTATCCCATCAACTAAAAACTAAACCAGAATTACCAAGATGTTTCTTCTGATGAGACAAGGCCTCCTCATAATTTCCCAACTCGGAGTAACATTCTCCAATTTTGCGATGTGCTATAGCAATGCCAATGACATCCTGAAGGGCTTCACATGCTGATAATTCTTGTTGATGTTCTTCCAATGCATCATCAAATTTCCCTACATACAAATAAAGCATATTGCATTCATAATGTAATAATACAACTGCTACTACACTACAATTTTGCACATGGTAAAGAATAATGTTGAAGCCACCATAATAGTACGGCAAATTTGCGACAAACCTAGTCTGTTAAAGATTGATTTCACAGTTTGTTTTTCTTCTTCACACCAAACTTTCTTGGCTTAGATCATTCTGTATTACACCATCACTCCGGTGTAGATTCAAACTTGATGCACAGTGCCTACGGTATTTGTCGGCACAATTTAGTAATGCATCTCACTAGGAACTGGAAAACGACAATGCCTGATAAATACCTGATACATGGTGATAGGCACCATGCCCCAAGTTAGAATCTACATCGGAGTGATGATGTAACACAGAACGATCTAAAGCAAGAAAATTCGGCTTGAAGACAAATAAACTGAAATAAATCTTAACAGACATGTTTTTTGGGGATTTGCCCACACTATTACGGTGGCAGCTTTAGACATTTGTGTGACGTGTATCAACATGAATTTTCAATTTCGAAGTCAAACGCTGCAAGGCTTTTTTCAGCAACGTTGAAGCTGTAATGTGTAAAAGTTAAATAGGCTATCAGAAACGTAAACACTCTCACTATCCCACAACAGAAAATTAATAGCAAGTTCTACTTTAAATTTTCTGTGACTTCCCGGTCATCTTCAAAAAATAATCACACACAAGTCCGAAGAAAAACCCTACATGCTGGTGTGTAGCGATTCAAAATTTGTACTCCTCGGATCCACCACCGATCCATACAACTTGTCGTCTGGAGAGGCCCCATTTTTCCTCAAGTTTGGATATCACATCGGCCCTAACGACATGTCATTAGGTGGGTCCAGTAATATTCATCACAGGCACCTGGTGGCGTTGGAACCTCTTTATAGCAAGTGACTCGAGGGCACGCAGGTGAGGTTCATGGTTAGTGCTGATTTAGGTAAGATAGATGTATACATAGATGTAAGACAGATGTAGACATAGATGTGAGAAAGGTGTCCGGTCCACCGGTGATGTTGGGCCATTCCATTGTGCATATCTCCTAGTCGCGTGTCTCCTACATGTTCGTGGATCCGGGCCTGCAGCTGTCTCTCTTCGTCTCATCAACATAGGCTGCAGCGCATTCCCCGAGGGCACGCACTATACAACGCCGTTGAGGACTCTACAGTTAGGTTGGAGCTCAGAAGTGTTGTCATGTGCTTCTGTCATTATCTGGGGGGGGGGGGGGGAGGAGGAGGTAAAGCAGTGGGAGGTGAAGGGGGTGTCCCGGTTCCCACAGCATATTTCGGTCTTCAGAATCCTCTCGAGGTTGGGGGTGTAGCGATGTAAACACGTTAAGTCCTTGTTGACTCAAACCTTGTGTGCATTTCTTACTTCTGCATGGTAGGTATACCGTAAATGCAAGTGGCTTAGATTGAACTGTTGTGCACATCCGTTCCTCAGTTTGTGCCAAGCTCTGCGGGTCTCTGCATTAATCATGCTCGCTGGAAACCCTCTCTACAGGAACACAGGGAAGTGGAGTAGCAGGGAGGTTTTTACGGGGATGCGGGGAGAGGGCGTGTCACAGGCAAATCAGTCGGCAAAGTTACATTATTTTTCGTCAGTCGACAAATCAATCATAAAAATTACATAATTTTTTGGCTAGATGGAAAATTATGTCGGTAAATTTCTGGTTTTTACCCCTCCAACTTTTATCCTTCCTGACGTCTCTGTGGGCAGGAAACAACTGCAGCAAAACCCGTACATATACACTTCCCTCAACCAAGATCGAACCCAGGTTTGTAAGAAGCCAGTGATGTACGGCCGGGGCCAAGATGCCTATCGAATCTGACACCCCAGCTCTCCTGGCTACCCACGCACCTATAGCTATACTAGTAGCTACACTATTACCAAGCCCTATTCACTTGCTCCGAAATTTACGCAACTCCCCATCAAAAGCTCGTGCAGTCAAAACATGCTGCACCATCTGTAGGACGCGACTACGAACTAAGCTTCAGCACGCCTGCTTCCGGGCAAATCCAAGATGGTGGCGATGTGAGCTCATGGCGACGTGCACTCACGGTGACTGCTCGATTGATTCCAGACAGTATGGCAAGCCACACATGCATGGTGTTACATTTCAAAACTTTCCCAACAAGAAATTGTATCCATATAGAGTTTTGAAGTGGGTGGATGCCAGAATAATTATGTTTGTATGCTGAACTTACCGCGTTGATAATGAAAGTTGGTGAAATGCTGGCACGGCCCCCGGTTCATCTTTAGCTACGCTCTTCTACAGGAGGCAGGCACTGGTCACGTGGCTCAACCATGACTTCCACATTGTCTGCAGTTGGTGACTCTCGTGGCAAAATTGAGAAACTAGAATCTCGGTAACGGAGTTTTGCACGCGGTGCTTGAGCATTAATCCAAGCTATTACTGTTTTGTCATGCCGTTTGACTAGGCTCGAAGATTACCAGGAAAACGTTTTACTGGCTTAGGATATTTGCAGTACTGTAGCAAAACCACACGCTCCGTAAAAAAAACAAAATGTGAAGTGGGAAAAAAGTATATCGAAGTAATTTCACCGACAAGCATTTCGGGTCCACTACCGCAGAAGCTCCAAGCAAGATGGCCGACCTATCTAGATTCCGCCGCGTGAAGTTTTCCGGCTAAGTTTTTGGTTGCGTTTTCTGATGTTATGTAGTTAGCCGCAGCGAGCGCGACAGCGCGAGGGGGGCTCGTAATTTGGAAAAAAACTGACATCATTTTCGTGAACGGCGACCTTGATTTACCTTTTACACCAATGGCGATAGTACAACCTTCCACATATACAGATCGATGGTGGACGAGCTTGGAGCCGCTGTGGAAGTGGTTCCAGCATTTCGGACTAAGCAGTAAGCACCCAACCCAAGCCCTACAGTTTCAATACTTTACCTTGACGGCCTAAAATGTCCCCTAAGGCATTACACAAATTCGCGACTTCTTTCAGGTTGTTTTTCAGTATAGCTTTTCTTTTGGCTTTGCTATAATCTGAAAACCATGAGAAAATAAACAATGAATATTTGATGACTTTCAATGAAGTTAATGAAGTTATTAATGAAGTTTCCACTTCGTGTTTATGCTGCTTTGTAGTGCCCGTCTAAGTTGATACTAGGCAATTACCTAAGTTACGATACCACTTCAATTCACTGTAGGCACTGATTAGATATTCATAACTTACTTTCGAAATCCAAAACATCGATATCTTTCATTTTTCGATTTCAAAGTAGTAACAGTAACAAACAAACACGTCCAAAAGTCCATCGTTTACAAATAGGGCGCCATTTTTGCGCGCGTCGTCTGGCGGGGAATTTTGAGGTCAGTCGGTATGTAAAAGGTGCACTATTCTAGACGTGGGTTACAAAATGTTTGCCAAAATTTAATGATTAAAATTTAATAATAAGCAACAGGAAGGCTCAATTATAGTAAGATTGTCTTTTAACTATATGAGCTGTTAATTCCAATATATAAAGTAAACAACTTCCAGCTTCATTTCTATTTGTTCCTTTTTTGTTCAGCAACAGGAGTGGTTGTGTTGAATAATATATTCTGGACTACCATAGATTAATGAGGTGCATCTTACATCTTCTTAGCGTATGTCAGACCCTGGCGGTAGTTGCTTTACCTCCATACTGCTTCGAAGGCCAAGCATTAGCAGAGCTATTAGTACCCACAATTATCGCCAGGGTATAGCGTAGTTTTGGAAGAGGTAAGATAGCCTACAATATCTTTCTATCTCTCTTTTACATGTGTGAGTGTACCTTGTAGACATTCACGACGGTTGTGAGTTTTGAAGAAGAACGACGGATGTTAGTTTTGTATTTGTTTAGCATAAAGGTAAATCTTCAAGTGAATTTCGTCGCTGGTAAAATTTACATGTTGTTATTTTTGCTGTTAAGACGCTTTATGTAAACTACAAGAGAGCAATTATAGAACACTTGGGGCGTTGCAGTATATGTAAACAACGGTGTGCTGTATCGCAGCGCAGCCCACGTCTGGGTTAGCTAACTAGGTTAGCCAGATCTACGTAGACTTCAAAGTCTATTATTACGTAATATCATGGAGGAATTCCTCCATGGTAATATCTAGGTAATATATCGCTAGTCGTGTTTATTATTGGTACGTTATCAATTAAAGCTCTTGAAATGTTAGAGGTTTGAAGAAGCCCCTTACGGATCTTGCACAGTGTCCTGCAAAGGTGATCGTCCACTAAGCTTGCAGACGAAAATTATTTTTTTTGTTATTCATATTCATAATGACGGAAGCAGTTAACACATCGAAAGGTAGTTCAAAGCCAACTGCTGCTATCATAATTATCGGCGATGAAATTCTTAAAGGCCAGACACGAGACACAAATTCATATTTCTTATGCCAACGCCTCTACAGTTTAGGAGTACAAGTTAAAAAGATATCTGTAATACCTGATGAGGTACACACCATTGCAGCTGAAGTGTCGGAATTTTCTACCAAGTTTACATATGTGTTAACCACGGGTGGTGTGGGCCCAACACATGACGACGTAACTTACGCCGGTGTAGCTGAAGCCTTTGGCGACAGCTTAATTGAAAATGGTAGACTTGTCCAACTTTACAATAAGTTTTATTCGCAAGCAGAAATGGTGACCGCCCAAAAAATGGCTATCATACCAACTTTGGCCCAAATCCACTTCCTCAAAAACAAACGAAGCGGAACCCAGTATGGTTATCCTGTTGTTTCAATGAGAAATGTCTACGTATTTCCTGGTATTCCATTGTATTTAGAAACGGCCTTCGACTGCCTCTCTAACCTTTTCCACAACACGGACTCTCAATTTTTTTGTGTAGAGATGTATTTTGATGAAGACGAAGTTAATGTGGCACCTGCTTTGAACAAAGCAGTAGAGTTATTTCACGACAAAGTTGTATTTGGTTCCTATCCCGAGATTGGGCACAGTCGTTATAAAGTTAAGTTAACTTTGGAATCCGAATCGGAACACCAAATCAAAGAAGCCTTTACGTATCTACAGGAACAACTTCCAAGCTGTTCCGTGGTGTACTACGAAAAAGATATAGTAGCAAAATCTGCTGAACAAGTATACGGTTTATTAAAAAATTCTGCCGAAAACAGTTTGACAAAGTCTGTTCGTCAAGCCGTTGAAGTTATCCATGAATGTCTCGAGCATTACCCTCTATCGGACATCTGCATTAGTTTTAATGGTGGCAAAGATTGTACTGCTCTCTTGCATCTTGTTTATGCTGTCATGAGAAAGAATTTACCTGGGTCTTCTGAACCCTTGCAAGCCATGTATATTCAGTGCGACAGCCCTTTCCCTGAAGTTGAAGAATTTATTCATCAGACTGCAGAAAGGTAAAATAACCGAATTTCCAAAAGTGAACCCTTATTCTGCGAGACTATAGCTTAACTTATTAAATAAATGGCATTTAACATGGTACCGTAATACAGAACACGCGGTGTTTCAAAATAAAACGTGACAAATTTTGCAGGACAGGGGAACGTAAACCCAAGCAAAAATGTCTTTTTTTATAATATATTCAGACGTATTAAAAATAGGTAGTTAGCTTCAAAAACTTTACGTGGTTTACTTTGAAAGTTACCTACATTCACTGTGACACTCGACCAAAATCTCCGTAGAAAAACTTTCTACCAAGGTCGAATTTTGTTCGTTGAAACGCATGGAAGTCCTCGTGATACTATCATGACGACTAACCTGAGTTTCACCAAAAATTTGCCCTTGGTAGAAAGATTTTTTACGAAGATTTTGGTTGAGCGTCACAATGAATGGTAGTTATTTTTGAAAAAACTGAAGTAGACTTTTCCTCTAAGTTTTCAAGATTTTGAAAGTTACTTGGCATTATTACAGTACCGTACTACTCACTACGCAAAAATTTCAAAGTCCAAGGAAAATAACACTATCTTCGCGAATCTTCGACAGTCAATTCTACTGGTGATAAAAAACTTCAGGTCGTCTGTTTTCATCTGCCTTGTTTAACTCCTGGCTACCTCGTCTACACCCCTTTGCATCCAATTCAAATTTGGCGGGTTTACGTTGCTTCCAACATTAGCTTGCCACTTCAACCTTGGTTGCATTACGTTGTCTCCTGGATTAGCAAAACAGTAGGTTACAGAATATAACCAGTTTACTACGGAGCTCGCATAAAAAGAACGCAAAAAAACCTTTTAGTCTCTCCTCTTCCAGTAACTACTTTAGCCCAAGTTATAGGTTAGCCTGAACGGCTGCTACAGAAACGTTTACAGTGGTAGGTCAGTTCTCAACAGGTGCCACACGTTAGGGTTTGTAACCGGATGATTATGCCGGGTGCATTTTTATTTGTGTTCACTCTAGGGGTCGGACGAATAGGAAAAAAACGTATTCGAATAGTCGCCAAAAAAATATTCTAATATTCATTCAATTTGGCCTGGCCCCCCCCCCCCCCCCCCACCCTTCCCAAAAAAGTTGTTTTTCATTAATAACCTAAGTTTTATTTAGTCTATCGGCAATGTAAGGCATAAGTAATATGTCCAAAAGTTTAATTTAATGTACTGGACAAGGCTTAAACGTTTTATGGAGGACTGCTGCGTGCATCCATAATCTCAAACCTCCCTCCACTTACAGTGAGCAATCCGAAACACATGGATCATTCCCACTACAGATCGGTTGAGAGGGAATGTTGAAGTGAATGAACATAGTGTGGACTGACTGGGACTCGAGAAGCCCAGAGGAAAACTTAAAACCCAACTCAAAAATTTAAAAAATCGTCAAATTACAATAAACTTTTTTTTTGCGAATATTTGAATGGAGTATAGCCTATTCGAATATGCCCTTAACGAACAAATAGCCTACTCGAATATTCGTCCGACCCCTAGTTTACTCCAGTCTGCCCTACAATTTTGCTGATTTTATTTTGAGACACCTTGTATAGGCTATTAAAATAGTTCTTTGTAAGCCTACAGAACAAGAGCAAACGACGTACAGAAATGTTTTTTTCCTTCTCTCTCTTTTTAGGTACAGTCTTAAGTTGTACCAATTAAAAGGTCCAATCAAAGATGAACTTCAAAAGTTAAAAGATGGGCATCCGCAAATAAGAGTGATGTTAATGGGGTCTCGACGCACAGATCCATATATGGTTGATGTAAAGCATGTCCAGGTAGGCAACACTGCAAGTATATGTAGTTAATGGGGGTCGTTCAAAAACCTAGTAGTCACTAGTCAGCTGGCGTAGATATCCCAATTAAACTAATGGGACAAACATAAAGGGACAAGTTACCGCTAAGAAGTTTTACTGGCTAACACCACACATTGTGTATTCTTCTGTAGTACACACAAGAACAGCGACCTCCCATAAGGCTGTTTAGATACTTCTATCACAAAGCCACGTATCATCTCTATATATCTCACTAAAAAATCTGTTACGAGTGTTTCTTTGAAACTCAATGTCATCATTTTAAAACTTCCGTTAGGCCAGACAAAAAAAATTGTTTGGTTTGCGTTGCGCAGTTAAAAAACATAGGGTCGATCGGAAAATTTTTTTTTACTAAATCAGAAAGTCGTTACTTCAAAAATTGTAATGTCATATTTTTTTATGCAATAAAGATACATTCATGTTCACAGAGCAATATTTTTCTTTTTCCAGGAAGCTTTTGAACCATTTTTGTATCGTAGGATGGAGCATCAAAATAGGCAGGGGGATTTTTTTTCCTTGGATGGAAAAAAAGTTTAGGGCGAGCTCGTAAAAATAGGGTCGGTCGGGTAACGCAAACCAAACCCTTTGATTTGTTTGGCCTTATCCATTTCACACACTTTCAAAATCAAGATAATCGCAGTATCAAGCCAATTTTCGATAGGCAGCCACACCCATCTATCTTCTTCACGCTGTTCTAAGGTGTCTACTGTCCTTTGGTTAGATCTCTGCTTCATTTTGTTGGGGTTTGAATTTGGCAGTTGGTGTAGTCTCTTGATATTTACAAGGATTTGAATTTGGCTGCTGTTGTAGGCCAGTAGGAAGAACTATTCATAAAAGCTTGATAAAAGCAAGCACAACTGAGATATTCACAAGCAGAAGTAACGCAACTGAACCTCCAAATAGACACTTCTGTAGTCAGTTTCCGGCGTTTGAAAATAGCAAGAGATAGCTTGCTGAAAATCACGAACATGCTTTGTTTTTCTTACGTAAATCGTGTGACAAAGTACCAAGATGGATTATATACCACAGGAAGATGCATGTAATGCAAATCTTTTCGAAGTTTTTTTGTGTGGAATATAGGTGCAAAGTGAATTAATTACTCTTGATAAAAGCCACACCTGAGCAGGCAAACTTGTCATTTCCACTTTCTAGAATGCATTCATTCAATAACGAATGAATAAACAAGCATTAATCAGCGATCAGCACATCTCCAATTGAAAATACAAAGAGAATTGCTGCTATGAGAGTTCATTTTCAACTCGGTAAAAAACAGATTACAGAAATAGTTTCAACACTCGATCTCATGACTTCCAGAAATACAATCTTTCCACAAATTTTCGATGGTCTACAAGTTCCAACTATCTTCATCAGGTGTTTTCGAAACGCTAAGTCGTCGTCCTGATTTACATCTTGGCTCTTGTTTTTTTCGAAACCGGACGTTGATGCTGTGTAGGCTAGCGTTCTCGATTCATCAGGCCTACACCATCCTCTGCAAAGCCTCTCGTGAAGGTCCAGTCCCACCAAGTATCTGGTGAATTGAGTAGGTTACAGCAACATCAACCGCCGGTTTCGAAAAACAACAAGAACTAAGATGTAAACCGGGACGGCTTAAGCGTTTCAAAACACCTGATGAAGATAGATGAATTTGTAGACTAACGAAAATTTGCGAAAGATTGTATTTCTGAAAGTTATGAATTGAGTGTTGAAACTTTTTTTGTAATGCGTTTTGTACTTCATGGAAACGGTCATCCCCAGGATCATGACACAATCAGGGCATGAATTACGTAACTCGTTGCAACAGCATAAGAAAGAAAGGGACGGTGCCGATCCATGGCCAAGAGACACCCACCCATAAACACCACTCAAACCCTCTAAACATTAAGTCGAGACTTAACGCTATTCAGTGATGGAGCACAAACAATATGCCCAGATAGCCGCAGGCTGTTTCCAGGGAGCACCACCACACGCTCAATGCAAAATTGAAAGCGATGTCAGTTGAGTCTAGAAGAGGTCAGACCCTGTAGCTTAAAACTGGCCAGTTGAAGTTTCGGAAGAACATGGAGGAAGAGTTACGTCAAAGGCATTAATAAGGAGCTGATATTCAAAAATAAGGTCGCCCCGTCATACCACTCACAAAGTACGGGGAGCTTAATCCGGTCAAGCCGTTCACTGTAAGGAAGGTCATGGATATGGATGGAAACACCACTCCACGAATTTTCTTTGACAATTTGCTAGTTTGTCTAAGCAATACGTGTGGCAGGGGCTAACAAAAGTCTTGTACGACATATTGGTACTAAGGTTACAAAATTGTTAACACATAATGTGCAGCGCGAAAAGCTTTTCAGATAGCTTAGTCAGCATGAATATTGAACGGTATTGTTAGTCAGGCTCAGCGTGTACTGTGTTGATAGTTGTTAAAATGATTGCAAAATTGTAACTGGTTTTAAAGAGCAATGTGCTGTAAGTCAAACATTTTTACAAGTACAAATTTCGTAGATAATGTCCCTCTCCATCCCAGTGTAACCTTCGAAGCTGAAGAGGGGGTGTTTTTTTTTTTGGCGCTGTGCGGTTAAAATTTTTGTTTCATATTTGACCCATTTTCATTTGTTGGCAAATGGCATTTAAGAAAAAATATAAACCTGTACCAGTAGTGGGAGTTAAACTACTATGGTGTCACAAGTACAGTGTAGTAAATTTGAACTAGTGTTGCACGGTAAATCGGTACTCACGGTATTGACGGTAAAAAAAAATTACGGTATCAGTATCGTTCCTTTTTTAGCACCACGGTATTACCGTGATTATGGTGCTGACGAAGGTGCATGCGAAAGTGCGAAATTCGCACGAGCGAGTGAAATCCGACCCCACTGCTTGCCCACAGTGCGGAAGGGGGAGGGGGTTGGGGAGGGAGCAGCTCTTAAGTAACAAGCGCGTACGAACGATTTTGTATTTATGGTCGATGCCGCAGCGTCCCATCAAGATGAAAGCGAAGTTCCGCTATTTAGTAAAAAAAATTAAATGCCAAGAGCCACATTTGATTCTTTTGTGCTCAAGTGGAGAACAGCACAAAATTATTTCCTAAATTACCGTGATATTAGCGTAGACCGCCGTTTTCAGAACCGTACCGTACTGCAAATACTTAATACCGTGCAACACTAATTTGAACTGTACAGAATGTAATTTAACTAACTATCCTTATTGTTATTACTAGATGACTGATCCCGACTGGCCCCAACTGCTTAGAATATGCCCTCTACTTGATTGGAGTTACCAAGACGTTTGGATGTTTCTTAGACAACTGTGTTTGCCATACTGCTCTTTGTATGACAAAGGGTAAGAAACCGAGGTGCAATTAAAATTTTAAAAGCCAAGATATTACGCTTACTCGAATATTCATGGTTTCAGGTACACGTCGCTGGGTGGTACCCATAACACATTTCCGAACCCTGCTTTGAAATACGTGACGGAAGAGGGCAAAGAATATTACAAACCTGCTTACACATTAGAGGACACTAGCAGTGAAAGACATGGCAGACTCCTCAAGTATGTAGCTGAAAGGCACAAGTTAGTAATATTACGTTTGTAATTTGTACGTTAGATCTTGACACACCTATCCTCTTTTCTTTAACTTTTGCAGGTGACGGCATAGCAAGCCAGAAGTGTAGACCATTTTCAATCTGGGACTTGCAGTCAGTATGCGGAATATTGGAGAATATTGTACATCGAACATTTGGCCCTAACGGACAAGTGGGACTGGTTCTTTCAACTAGTGGACAACCTCTGCTAACTGCCAATGGAGCGGAACTATTTCAAAGTGCAAATTTTACCGACCCCATTGCTCGCGTGATTATCAGTGCCGTAAAGAAACAGCACGAGGTGACGGGTGATGGCAGCAAAGAATTTGTTCTTATTCTGATCGAAATGATTAAACTTAGTCAAAAACAAGGACAGAGATCAAAAATAGTGACACACAAACTTGCAAATGGCTTTGGAAAACTGCAAGAAACAGTTCTTCCTGAATTGGTGCAACAAATTAAAGTATTGTATGGCGATTTAACTAAAAATTGGGATTTGAAGAAAACCTTGAAATGCATTGTAACTGGATTCTTAGCGTGCAAATATGGAGAAAGCGTAAACCAATTACTCTCAGACATAATACTTGCACTTGTGATTCAATCTAGTCTCAACGAAACTTATCCCATTTCAGCCGTTGATGATCTCCTTGCTCATTTTGGAGTCGTCTGCATTTGTGTCGAGGGAGGGCCCATTAGCGCAAGTGGTGTTCACGATGGCACAGTTTTATCTAGAAATTTTGCAAATTCACATCACTGTCACCAACACGACGTTGCCTTTGTTGTTGTAAAATGTGCCCTTAATTATCTCCAGGAAGATGAGAGAGTTGTGTTCAGCATTAGTGCAGAAAATGTGACAAGTGCCTTGCGACTGAGCACAGACACTTTAAAGAAAATATTTTCAAGTTATCAGAAAAAAGGAGTTCAACTTATTTTGACAAATCAGACTTTTTCAGAAGTCATGCTTTATTTGTGTAATCAATATTGCATAACCGTAATTCATGCTATTGAAGACGACGAATTGGAACGAATAGTTTCGTTATCGGGAATTGAGCCCATCAGTGATGCCTTTGAACCTGTGGAACTGTGCAACGTTGTGCGTGCTACTGATGTAAAACAAATTCCTGTTGGTACTCGGAAATGGATTTGCATCAACTTTCCATCCATTTCATCTTTTATTATACCAAAATATGCTCTAATATATGGTCCCAATCAAGCTGTAAGTAAACAGTATGGCCTCACAATAAAAAACTGTTTGAAATGCATTTGGGTTTGGTGTCGAGCATTAAAAGGAAACCCTGTTGCAGATATGCCACATTGTGGCGTACTGCCTGCTGGTGGATGTTGGGAGATTTCATTGAATCGAACATTAAATGCGCATGCCAAATTTCTTGTCGATGAGGATTTAAAGATGGCTTCTCAAATACTTGCTACATCATTGCTGGTTATACCACAAGTTATAGTAAAAAATTCTCTCAATGGTTATCGGTTTCGATTTGTCGACACTATGCATGAAATGGAAGATACGTCTGACAGCATGAAGTGTATTGATGGAGTGACTGGACTCGTTATGCCAGTCATAAATTGTGCTGCATTGGAAGTAATTGATAGCAAATGTATTTTGTTGAACAATTTATTATCTTTAATGAGACAATTATTGAGGTTGGATGGTATTATACATGTAGAGAAAAATATAATTGAATGTAGTAAGTAGTAACTAAGGTAAGGCTGTACATCAGTAGGCATTCTGTATTTATCATCTAACATCTAAATGTTTTGGTCATTTACACTTCAGTAACCAAAACGCATTGCATTGACATTGTTTCTGTTGTGTTGTGTTTTGCCTGTACACTTCATTCTTAAACAAAAAGCATTCAGAAATATATTTAATTAAAAGCGTTTTAAACCTAGCAGCTCACAAAAGTAATGTAAATAATCTATAGTGCTAAAGATGAAGCATTGGTCACCATTTACTGCTGCAATGGTAATCTATTGTATCCTAAACTGAAAATCACCTTTCCAAAGTCACTAAAAAAATAAAACAAGTTCTTTCCTTTCATTTGTAAAAGTCAGCCAGTTTAGCTACCATTATTACAAATGGAAAATCTTGTATTCAAGAACAGTTTAGGTCGTGAGAAAAATCTTTTGCTCCTCTGGCTTATTTTTTTATTTTTAAAGACCAAGTTTTGTATACAATTTTTGGTTCTTTAAAAAGCAAAAAATCTGCAATAAAAACAAAGTACTATGCAAATAGAGAGCGATCTAAGACCCAAAACAAGTAACACGTTCGTCTTAAAGTCGCAATAAAAATTGTTGACCAGGATGGTTTGGGACACCAGCAAGGTCACCAGAAGCAATATTTTTTTTTCTTTCGCGGCCGTAAGATAATAGGTGTGAAATCATGCTACAGCAGTTTTTGTTTTTACAGCCTGTATTGGTAAACAATTTTTTTTAATAAATTTCTTGCCGACGCAAATCAATACTCTTGTACATCAATTGACTATTTTGAACCTTACTGGACGTTTGTGGTGGGGAAAGGGGTCCAGTAAGGGGAGGGGCAAAACCCTGGGACTTTGCATTACTTTGCGTTCAAAAACAGTACACAGTAACAAGTCTGAAAAGGAGCATTCCAGTAACACTTCACATTCGGAAGACATCGGAAAATAAGATGGAAGAAGTATAAGCATTTGCTGATTATGGCCATGGACTCGACCCTCCAAGCCATACGACATCAGCAATCGCAATATAACCAAGTGACAGCATTCCGATACTTCGTACAAAAATGATGAAACAAGAGAGCCATATACATACAATGCGTAAGCAACATTTTTTTTTTTTTGTTACTTTTGAACTTTTGGAGAGAGCTCGTCAACTGAATTTTGCAAATGCGATGTCCCAAACGTACAACATTCAATTTTTGATTTTTACTTCTAGAGGTCTCAGAAAAAAAACTTTCATGATTATGCTCATTCTCGAAAATAAATTCCAAACAGTATTTGCGAATTTTCAAATGCTTTGAAGTTCGATAGATGCAAGTTCCACACTCCCGATCCCGACAGTATGCTCTGGTACAAACATTGTTGATTATATTTCTTACATATGGAAATATTAGTAGTATCTCTTTGATATTGACATATATCATACAGAGTATCAAATGTTCCAACTTATTTTAAAAAGTGATTTGCATGTAACTGGATACAAAGAAAAAGCATTGTCCACCATCTACTGCTATAATGGCAATCTATTGTATCCTAAACTGAAAATCACCTTTACAAAGTCACTAAAAAAAATAGTCATTAAGTTCTTTCCTTGCATTTGTTAAAGTTAGCCAGTTTAGCTCAGGTATTCAAGAACAGTTTAATAGAGTTATTTAATGCTTGTGACTTCTTAAATGCATTTACAACCAACATTTTCCCATCACGTTTCATAAGAATAGAGACTGAAAAAGTTTAAGAATGAATATAAAATAAGTACTAATATCACTCTTGCTAATGCATATAAAAATGCTGCAAATATGTCCAGAACGGCTCTCTAGAGTTGAAATTCGTTAATGAAAAATTGTTGACAGCTAACCAGTAGCGCATACTACCGGTATGAGGGCAATCTTAAAGCTTCTGTAACAATTCTCCCAATTAACAGTATGCCAATGCCCTAAATGAACTCTTCCTATACTGTTAACTCTATGCAAACAAGTTAGGTAGGAAACTGATTCACTGAATCATTTAACTTGTACTAAAAAAGTACAGTCGGTACATGTGGCATCAATGCAAGAACTGTAATGAATACACCAATCGATACGAGTCTACCATTAAATAATGTGCATGATGTACACAAAACGTAAAAAAAAAACACAACGTGGTTGCCATGCCGCCCGCCCCCCCCCCCAAAAAAAAAAAAACATGCGGGAGCATTAAAACAAGTTTGATTTCACATTTCAACATATTTAGCTAAGCCATTATCTTTGGATAAACACGTA